>JAQGBY010000221.1:0-54046 GCA_034698785.1 Mycogona germanica | reverse complement strand
GTGCCTCTCACATAGGGCCTAAGCACCGAGAGGGGTACAGAATCTTCCTGTTGTGACCCGTCACTTCAGTGAATTAACAAAAAAAAAAAATATATATATATGCAGAGTATATATATAATTTAGGAAAAAGGAAACTTATGCCATTACACCAGATATGCGTAATGGCATAATCTATGACGTGAACAACATATAAAGCGGCGAAAGCCACAGTAATGTAACTCATTTAAAATAAAAAAAAGAGTTATTGGCAAAATGCAATTCTGACATATCAAACTATCGAAAGAAAATTAAACCCAACAGAGAGCAGATAAAGTTGGAATGATCTATTGATAGTAAAACATCGATCTTGCGTTTCAATTCTAGAAAAACTCGAGTTACACCACTATAAGATAAACCGCTTCATATGCAGGTGTTTGTTCGAGACAAAACAATGTGGAGCCAAGGTGTTTGACAAAATCGAGACATGAGTATAAACCCTAGCGATAGAAATAGAAAACAAGAGCACTCAGAGTAATAGTAATATTGAAGAGTTCATTAAGGGACGGTTAGCACACTTGTCAGAGATGACCGAAAAGACCACCGCACATGGATATTTGTTCACAGGCTTGTCAATGTCAACCCCGGAGGAGTCCGGCCCAGTTGGGGGTAGGATTGTCTATACAGGTTCCACGCAGCGGCCGAACGATTAGAAGGGAATAAATTCAGTCCTTGTGTGCGGGAAATTCGACTGGTGAGAAAGTAGAAAGCCCTAGGTGAACCGATGGAGTGCAAGGGATTATGGACTCGACGAATACCCGTTCAACTGTGCACTAATTGAAACTGCCCATCGCCACGGATTTTGAATTAGAATTCTACCCGAGTTAAGACGTTAGGGAAAGAGAGTGAGTGAAAGGAAAATTGCGTAGGAAATCCTTAAATGAAAGTGCCGGACTTATTTCTTCGATTTCCATCCACCTTAAGTTTACCATTTCCTATGGAGCATGGCAGCACAAATTATTACACAAATTTAAAATGATTACTCTTCTGTACCTGATTGTATTTAATTGTATTTCTCCTGTACCTGACAGAATAAAGTGTATTTTACTATTGGGCATCTTTTCAACCAGTTATTAACGTCGCCAACTTGTTGTTGGAATTTATTGTATTTAAAAATTATTTGTTCATTTCAACTCATTGTCACGAATTCAACGCATGGGGATAATCCTGATTTTTTTTATATACTTTGAGAAAAATTCGTTTGAAAAGTATTATGTTTTTTGTGCTACTTTTCAGCAGATAAGATTTGCTTCAGCGGAGGATTAAGAGAATAGGAGAGATTGGAAAGCTTAGTATTAAAAAGTCCCATCTAATAAAAAATTTAGTCATCGAGAGCGACGTGTCATCGAAAATGTAATTCCTATAAATTTATGTTAGATATTCTTTTTTAAAAAATAGTCATACTTTATTTTTTACCGTAATATTACTTAATTTTTCAGATACGAGTCGCTAAAGACGAGTTTTAGTTTCGGTTCAATTCAAATAAGAATGAGGTCTTAGAGGAAGAATTAAGTGGGATTTAAAAACACATGCGATAACGACGACTTCATTTTCTACAATACCCGGTAATGGTGCGGCGATAGAGCTTAATGCGGAGATAAGAGTTTAATCCAAATAAAAATCATTGAATCATTAGAATTTCCCGGAAAAAATGACCGTCCCGGGAAGATTCATCTCCGATGCCAGTCACATGAGTTCGACCGAGCGAAAGGGTCGATAAAACTTGTGCAAGCACCGGCGCTGGGGCGGGCCGCCGGTGCGGACACACGAGAAGCGTCGCGCTAATCAGTCGCCTCCGCACCTAGATTAACGCGACTGGTGTTTCCAGACGAGTGACCCACTTAGCAGGTCGGTGTCAGAATGTCGAAGTGACCGGAGCACCAGCTAGGTGTGTTTTTATGGCGTATATGAGACGGGTCGCTTTCGTGGCTGACCCGTGACCTAGTTCAGTGAACCCGGCTTGCAATTTGACAACCAGAACGAAAATAAAAACCTGTGTATGGCTGGGCACAAGATGCCATGACACATCACACACCCCATAGGAAAATGAATTGTTGTTATGTATCTCTTTGATATTTGCATTTTCCATCTATATCTAAGACATTTCCTTTTTCGTTTTTATGATCACTTACTTTTTTTCAACGTCATTTTATTGAAACAAAATGAAGGTGTAATTACATCAATATTATAAGGCAATGACGCGAAGGTAATGTAAAAATATAAACTGTAGAATTCCAATGCAACTTTTTCCCCCAATCTTAAATTGTTTCAACATGATTGTTTAGACAATCGTAAAATAAGCACCGATTAAGATTGTGGGGCAATTAAGTTTGCAATTGTACCTTAGAAGTTAATTAAATTAAAGATGCTCCCTGAGTCTTCAAAAGTGAGGCCAGTAAAACTGAATAGAGAAACTGGATATAAGAAGTTCCTTTTTAGAATGAATTGACGCAAAATTCGATGAGTCAGATTGAATCAAAATAATTTTCCATTAACCATTTATTCGAGAGATTTATCAGCGCCATGGACACAATTAAGAATTCCAACAAGGGCCTCTTGCAGGAACCGTGACCACAACGTCTGCTGCATGTACTGTTGACTCTCAAGATTAGGGCTCTTTTTCCACTCGTGAAGACGTGTGCGGTTCGTTGGTGGAGCCATCCTCTGCTGTTGAAAGACGGGCAATTAAATAGCTGATATGCTCGCTCAATATCCCTGGGTCATATTTCATCGCACGGATGAGGTGTTTCTCTTTTAATACCGTGACCCGTTTCTATCTAATTTATATGGATTGTGGCCTGGTGCGCAGACATTTTCACGAGCAGGCGTCAATTTCTTAGACAAGTTCATCGACGTTCTCTGGGGTGGCCAAAAAACGCATGTGCGAGAGCGTGTTGAGGAGGCGGTGGGAGGGTTTGGGGAGTTGAAAGTGGGATAGGGGGACGGAGTGACCGGGGCTAGGGGGCTGGAATCAAATATACACTGCAAAAAGAAACATCTTCATTTTTAAAAATTCTTAACCTAACTTAACATTGCAGCATGGTCTTGGAGGTATCTTGTTATCGTTATTTTAAAATACCGGTCCAACCTTAGTTGGCAGATCAGATTGCAACAGTATCTCTTTAGGTGATCACTCAAGATACTCCAACAATATTAAAATGCGGTGATTTATTTAAGAGAATGAGTCCACTCAAAATTAAGATGTTACGATTAGTAGGGTATGACAATACGACCGTAATGAACTTAGCAAATTTGTGGTGTGGGTCAATTCCAATGACTTGGATTGACCGACAAAGCAATTTTAATAAGCATCATATGAGAATGTAGCGCTCCTTTTTCGACCATTCATCATTTAATAAATGTGAAGCTGCAATCGGATGCAACGATGACAGCTGGGAAGAAGCAATTTTTGGATAATACAGAGATTGATTTGAAGACATGATCAATTAACGTTGCGCATTAAAACAAGCACTCTCAATTTCCCTCTTATACATAATCAAGACGTCCGATTTCTATTTTGTTCCTCTCAATTTCACTCATTCGTTTAAGATACGAGCGTACCATCACCCGCAATACCATGATTTTAGCAAAATTTTACCATATTGGTATCTACCTCCTACATTTCTAAGTGAGAAAATCGAGGGAGGTCCACAGACACCTGTAAAGAATATATGTGTCGACGCAAGTCTCTCTCTCTCCCCCCTCCCCGAATCTTGAGTCGTAAAGAAATTAGTGTTTCTTTTCATGTTTCAAATTGTCACTTTCCCAGCAAATGAGCACAGATTTACACAAAACCTATTCTTCCCAGGTATTAGCACCCACACACCAAGTGCTGCCTTCCGATTGTTCAAAGATCGCACGCACACACACGCACCAGACTGCGGGCTGTTGGGGAGTGGCGAATTCTGGTTTTTTTTATTTTGGACTTTTGCACATACAAACTAACTACATGGATATATACCAATTCACCCCGTTCCCTGAGATTAAATACGCGGCTATATGGCTGCTCTAAAACTACACATGTTGCGAACTGAAGGTGAAATAGCTTTAATTTAACCTGGTGTACGACTTCCTTATTGGCGCGCTTCATTTGCTTTTATTTACATGCATATGGTACTCTAATTTATCTGGAAGTCACAGTGTCACGTTAGAAATTTGTTCTCGAATTTGTTTAAAACCAGACTGAACGCGACCCATATATTCCAGTGGACAACAAACCCCCCCCCCATCCTTCAGACGTCCGTATCTGTGCACTTTTAAAAGTAATGGAATCATTTCAAATGTATTCTTCACTAAAATCGAAAATCCAATCGTATTTCCAATATCCTAAATAAATATGAAATACCATCTTTAAAGATGATGTGATAATTATGATGTCACTTATTAAGATGATGTGACAATTATGCCCATCTATAAAGATGACATTCTCAACCAATAAAGTTTCTTCAAGCGCCATATATAAAATGTCCCAAGAAACTTGAAGAGTCTGTTGTCGGATGTTTTTTGAAAGTGCATGTATTTAGCTTTTTCTAGCAAGGATGCCATGACGAATTCGATAAAATATTGAATACAAAATAACGAACGGCTATAAATTTTAACGGCTGCCTATCTTTGAAACGTTACCGGTGAAAGGTTATCCTGATCAGGAATACAAATCATTAAAAAATATCTAATATATAATGATATATGCAATTATAATGTATTGTGATAAACTCATCATGTGAATATGAACACAAAGGCAGGACAATGCAGCATATCCGTATAACAATTTCAACACACCTGTACATTTCAGCGTGTCTGCGTATCATAAATCATAAAATCACGATTTAGACAAGCAAATTGCATTTCTGGTATTTTTGTTTAGAATAATTCCTGTTTCTGCTGATGGGCTTTCCAATCTTATTAGTGGACACGATTTCATGTTGATGTCCGGTGTACGTTTCATGTTGATGATCTTACGAATATTGCAGGTAAACATATTTGCATGTTCTACTTTTTTGATTAATGCTTCCGTAAATTGAAAATAAGCATGTTGAAACGAAGGACCACATTCTGAATCACCGTAGAACTCCGCTTTAATTGCTCTCAAACTCTTTACCTTGTTTTGCACCTGTAATTGGGCGTACAGGTGCTCACATGAATATATCTCAACGAATGTAGTTGATTTAGGTGAACATTAAAAATGAAAATTTGTAACCCAACCAACAAAATCATATTTTTATCCAGTTAACAAGCAATTATTTCAACTTTATTCTTTTAATGGCGAATGGTAGCTCAGCTGGTTCGACAATTGAAAACTGCTGTCACCTGTTGAACCAAAACCAACGAAAAGGACGCAGCGTCCAAGCAAAAGGAAAATTAAAAGCATGTTTAGTTTAGCACGATGGATTTAGGAGCCAACCCACACAGCATTCAAACATTCCCTCACACCGACAAATTAATAACGGCTATATAAGGCAATACGTCAGAAAGTATGAAAGCTAAAGTAGCACTCGGGTAATTACGGTCGGTCTACCGCTAATTACATACAATACGTCAAAAGCTTTAGCCCTCGTTCGCGGATGCGCGTATTGTCTTAATCGCAAATGCCGCAAATGAAATTGCGCCCCGCTGGAGCTACGAAAATACCGCTTATAACATCCTGTTGAGGGGTGTATACATGTACATGTGATTGCGCAACAGAATGCATTAATGCAAACAATGTGAGGGGGAGAGAGTGCGCATTCTGTAAATAGATTGAGAAATTTCCAGAGGACCAAAACCTGAACAAAATTAATCGATTTTAACGTAGTTTCCACACGACGGTTTTGACGATGGGCTCATCCTGTACTAAGTATTAAAATTTACATAAATTTTGTTCATCATTGTCAGATACATTAATTTACTAAAGTATAAATTGCACACAATTAGATTACGTGGGCTTCTTTGAATTATTTGACGGTGTCAAATTAAAGTGGACAATTAAAGCTTTTGTTGTTGCACGACAGATGGCGCAATGAACATGTGCATGTATTACTGGACCAATTGCTGTTGCCAATAAAACAAAACTGTATATACCTGCAATAAATATTAATGAGGTGTGGAACACAGCTAACAATCCCCGGCAAATTTCCATCAGCATGTGTGTAGGCAGTAAAAACAATGACGAATCGGAAAGCCTACACACAAATTACCAGAGCGAAGCTCATAAAGATTAGACTCACGAAAAATTAAGCTCATAAAATCAATTAAGGGATTTGAGCGAATGCCAATTGGGACAGGTGAGTTTCAGCTAATGGCAGTGTATTACACACGAGGTATGGCTAAAACGAGAACGCTAGATTTTTCTAATGACGCTGCCAACCTTATTGGTTAATTCTTTTAACTCAAACAAAAGAGAGGGCAATAGGCGTTTACATTGCACGGACTAACCGCATCAGTCAAGATGCAGGGAACGAGTGCTGCGTTGAAATGCTGAATTTTCGCCTTGAGAGACTATGACATGTTCTTCAAGTTTCGTTCGTCTAAAAATGAAATTTGCATTCATTTTTACAACTAAACTGGATAGCTGAGATGCAAATCACATTTTTAGAAAGCTACAATAAATTAATGGTGCCACACCAAACCACCGATTCAATGAGGGGACGTAACGCCTGTAGTTGGTTAACAACAGTTGATCAGTTGATTGGGACAAAAAAAACGTCATCCTTTACGAAATTTGTTTCATTGATTTATCATCTTTGAAACGATAGGACATGAAACATCGGGGGCATTTCAGTACAAGCTGGGTAACTTCCAAAAATACATGATTTGTTCTTTAAATATCAAGAGTCCTCTTGAAATTAAAATGTCCAAAAGATGTACTTCTCGTCAATCCCATTTTGTGATAAAATAAAAGTCCCAAATATTTGTAAAACTTGCCCCAAAACAGACGATTCAATCACCGGTGAAAGGATGGAATTTGCAAATCTTAATTGAAGCTCAGATCAGTGGATTACATTAATTCATTTTTGTTTTCGAGTATCATTGATTTCATTTAGAAAAGATGAGTGCTATGATTATGAATTGCTTATGCATTTACTGCTTTTCATTTGTTTTGAATGCTAAATTGTTGTAATGTGGCATTGTGCAAATAAGATCTCCTGGTTTTTGTTTTCTTTTACTGATTAACTGATTAAATATCAGAAGACGTTTTGCTCAAAAGCACAACGATTAATTGTCTTTTTAGGACAATGTGGGTGTAAAATTTGTCATCAAATATATTTACCATGGCGTTCTACTTATGTTCCTATCATCATCATGTTGTCATATTTTGTTTGTGTATTAATTATTTCGGCACATCGCAGTTCAGATGTTGTCTTCTTAAGTGTAATCAATTCTTTACTAACGTTTCAAAGTTTTCACATTATTATTTAATTATCACATAATGTTCATTGTTTTGGTTTTATTCAGATGGAATCATTAAAGTATAATGAAAGCCTATATTAGTTGCAATTACTCGATATTTAGTGTTGGTTTCAGCTTAACGAGTTAAAATTCTTTTTGAAATCCTGCATAGTCAAGCAGTTAGATAACGAGACCTTTTTGGAAATCACACCTGATCATATATCGTTTAAGCAATTTTGTGCCATGCAGAATAATCGTAACTGGAAAACGAATATACTGTCTCGCATTTTCATGTGGGGGTGCGAAGAGTATTCCTATTGACACTCATTTACAGTTTTTCAGTCATTATATCATTTTTCCATAGCGATTCCTGCATTTTCCACATTAAAAAAATTGTTGAGAAGGCATACCAGCTTTTTGGTCTCAAAGCCACCCCAGGGAGAAACATGGTAATTTTAATTTACTTAGGTCTGACCCAAGGTTTATAAAATACTAGGTTAGCTCAGAGAGATGGTAGAGCCGTGATTGGCTCTGACATTGTCTGAGACGTAGTATGGTTCCCTTGCGTCACAAATTCGATTTTTAGAGAAGAGGGAACCAGGTGACGTCACACTTGGTGTCACCGACGTTAGGTGGCGTGGCGGTCACCCCTCCCCAAACTGCCGTCTGAGCTAACCTATTACTTTATAAACCTTGGGTCTGACCTATGTAGTGATCTTTAACGTGTCCTGATTCATTTTTTGTTTAGTACAAATCATATACACATACCAATGTCTAGATGCGAAAGAGTAGATTACAGGTAGTTCAGTGTCTGCTCATAAGTCTCTTTGAATGAATGTGGCTGTCGCAGTGGCCCCACTCAATTTGCGCATGCGCCAAACACAATGGCTTTGGAATGGTCAGTCAGTTTCTTTTGTCGGTGAGCGCGTCGCACCACCACGCTTTTAAATATAGGGTTCCAAAAGCGGGTTTCCATATGGAGAAGGTTCAATGAGGGCAACGCTTTATTTTTTGCGCAGGGCGACAGAGCGGCGTCAATTAAAAAAGGTCGTTGTCCATTAAATCTCGGGTAAATTTGGGCAAGCTCAACATATATTATCGAAAGTGTTTTCTGAACTAAAATTTCCTTTTCTTTTACACGGGGTTGCGGAAACTGAAGCTTAGTGGAAGCAATATAATTTTCCATTATAATACTCATTCGTGGGGTTAGTGTTCGAGAGAGGTTGAACTGGATTTCCTATCTATGAAATGGAATGTGCTCACAAAATTCCTTAAATTTTTTCAAAGAACCAGCTGTTTCAATAATGCGTGTTTTTTTATGCACAATAAATTTATTGTGTTTATTGTGCTTTATTTACGCAAGTCAACTGTCATGTCACTTACGAAATTACTATCCAGGTATACCTTCGAACGAAAGAGGAAGTGAAAGTAGTGATATCTGAATCACCATCAAGAAATTGTCATACTTTGGATGGGTTCTAATAAATGTGTGAGGCATTGTTTTCTCCGGGACATTTTCTTAGTTCTGTGGTGTTCCCAAATTCGGTTTCAATTTCCTATAACAATATATTTATTAGCGGTATTATTAGGTGTATATCCACAAGGGGTAAAATGTCGCCCTAAGAAATGTAAATAAGGCTGTCCCTATAAACAAGCAATCACACATGGCTGTTGCAATGCGGGAGACCATAATGTGTTTTTTCTTTCTTCTAAAATACGAGTATCACGAGTGCTTTTAGTAATTACCAACCGGTTCTTCCGTTCAGGGGCAGCTTTCAGCAATTGTTGAAAAAAGTATGAGGATCACTAACAGTTTAAATCAGTTCACCAGCTTTTCATATTCCGAGCACGTAAAGAGGCGTCTATAAATTATTGGAGATCGGTCAATGTATATTTTAAAAATTCTGGTAACGAAAATTATATTTTTTTTGCGAAAGTGTCACGGTGTTAGTCATTATCCCATGTGATGGACGCGTCCACGGTGATACTAGGAATTTTATAAAAGTTATATTTTTGTTTAGCTACGGGAGCATGTAACCATCAATCAGCGAATCGAGCTCGACAGAGGTACAAGGGGTACAAGGCAACGACAACGATTACAGTTCCTTCCTAGGTCCACTAGCATTCAAATGGATTAAAAAGGACGTGTTTTATTCCCTATGACTTACGACAAAGATAAAATCTCTGCATTCTTTGTCCTTCAGAGCGCGCATCCGCCTCGCTCATTTATCGGGCCACATTTTCTTTTTTCTGATAGTTTCTGACATTCGTCCTCCCTAAATAATGTAAACACATCTACGACATTGTTCAGCAAAGCGCGCCCTCATCGATCTGCTTCGTTACGCGGTACAGGTGAGTCAGTCGAATAAGAACGGCGAGGGTGGATAATCCAACGCGCCCCTCTGTGCGACGAACGAGTGCAGAGGAAGATAAAAAAAACCCTCGTTAAAAGAATGCAGGGCCAAGCGCACGGCAATGGAGGATAACTAGTGCAGGTAAAAATGCGTGCAGACGCGCTCGCCCTCTGACGGACAAAAGGCGAATCGCGTCAGCAGGCGGCCCCTCCCTGCTGACAGCGCTGCCGGTGACCGCCCATCTCTCCGGTGTGGACGCGATTGTAGCGCTCCCCGCGAGCGAGTCATTCCGATTCGAAAGAATTGCACCGGACGAGCGGGCAGCTCCCGAGCGCACCCCCGTTACACATGCTCCATCAATATATCGCCTCTGATCTACACCGACCACACTTATTTTTTTGAACGCTGCCAATAGCGCTTCCATATCGTAACTGGGACAGTTCCAGAAAAAGGGTTCAGGGGTTAGATCGATTTTTTTTTTGTGGTCGTGTACAAAAAGATAGAAGTAAAAAAGAACACTGAACAAATGTGACATATAACTTGACAGGTGTGTTTCGCAACCATATTCACGTCTTTCGGTTTGTAAGCGCGGGTTGATCGAAATGCCAATTATGCTCTTGAAAGACGGGTCACTTGAGTCTTGAGAGTCCAACCATATATCGTAGATTGGCTCCATTCAGATAATAGTGGTCAAGTACGACCCAATCTGTCTGAGAACTCGAAGCTGTTGAAGATAATTGCAGGATTTGATGAATGCCAGCACCCTCAAAGAGGTAAGTCCTATTTGATTTTCAACCTTCAAGTCAATAAGTGTTACGGTAAGTTTACGGTATTGTAATTTTGTTAATCCCACGAAACAGATATGGTTTTGCCGTATTAGTTGACAAATAATAATAACATTTTAGAGAATCAATGAACTTAACAATGAATCAATGTGTATTATTTTCATAGTCAGATTTATATTTTTATTTACTTGAATTCATACATGCTTCAATGTGCCATAATATTATAAATATGGAAAGAGAAAAATAATTATTTTCAATAATAGCAAGAGCAAATAAAATTTGACATGGCATCAACAACCTGAATAAATACAACAAATATTATATTATAAATTAGATCGTAGTTGGTCGTGAATTTCCTTGAAATTTGCCGGCAAATTGAATGGCTTACTGAATTGTCAACATACCGGAAATTTAATAATGAATACGTTTCGACTTCCGGTCTCCTCTCTGTATTACTTTATTTTCAATTCACTATTCACCTACTATATAACTATGTTTAGGAGATGTTATATTTCTCTTGGTGCTTGAGCACACATTTTCACTAGAAATACGGCATCGAATAAAACGAGAGCTCCCGACAGGAATCGAACCCGGAACGGATCTCTCGACAAATCGTACTCTTTTCGTATGCAAAGCTTCACAAATTGTTTTAATGTTTGCTATATTTTTAAAACTTTTATTTTGCGATAACATTGTAATTTATGTGAATCTTTTTCGACTTAATCTGTTGAGCGATTAATCTGTTAATCGATTGTGCAAGAACAATGACAGCATTTGTCTAAACCCCAATTAATTGTTTTAAATTTAGTTCACATTGGTGTTTTAAAAAACAACGATTAAATTTGAAAACAGGGAAATTTGTATTTCATTACTCTCGAGTGATTCACTGTTTTATCTTTGTCAAAATTTTATTCATAGGTCAGAAAAAAAACTGGAAAAAAGCTTGCCATTGGACCGTGAAGTGAGCGACCACCACAACCGACGCTTCACACAGTGCAATGATAACCAAAACAATAATCGAACCCGTCAGTACATAACGTCACCACTGTTAGTAACCTAACGAGACGAGAACATAATAACCAGAAGAAAAAAATTACCCATCACCACATTAAATCCAAGAACGACGGCCATTCAAGAAAGTGGTGTGTGTAAATCTAATTGGACATTAGCAATGACCACAAACGAGCAAGTAATTCGCACGCTGCCTATTAATTAATGAGCACGCCAGTAAACTATTAATAAAAAAAATCTGAACGCACATAAATGCCATTAATAAGATTCGGAGGAGCGGTTGCAATCGCACACTAATTAAAACGCCTGTACCATTTGAACTCCACAACAACCAGATCGCAATTACAGCCTTGCTTACAGACAACGAGCGGCCAACTACATGTATATGACAATTACATTTCTTGTTAGTGAGGATGTGGCGGCCGTCACAGCGGCGCTCAACCCCAGTGCACCCCAGCGATCGTGACGCGATCTACAGTTCACGGGACGACCAGGTTGATGGTCAAGGTGTCGGTCATCCATCTATCGTACACCATCACAGCCAATCCAACAGTAACGTGCTGCTGCTAGACCGGAAACCGCCATCAGCTGGTGAAACGTCAGTGGTCATCGACTGCGTTCGCAACACCTGTATACCCTCGCCATCACCTCCTCCCCTTCCCTCTCTTCGCCAATCGTCCGAGGACCCATCTCTGTCCACGTGCTAGTCCAACAACGCTCATTACCATCCTTGACCTACGCGTCGGCAGCCACGGAACCGCGTTCGATGCGGCCATCGCCTCGACAGGCCAACTGACCTCACGAGAAGCGAACCCAGTACCCTAACGACGTACCGCCCAGCAGTGCAACATTTTCCGACGCGAGTTGAACTCTCATACGAATACATTCTAAGATTACAATTTCAATCGTTTATTGAAACTCTTTATAAACATCAACTAAATTGATTACCAAGTGATTTCCAAACCAGTGCGCAGACAACAAACTAAATTCTGTCGTGTCAACTACTTTGCACAAATAGTAAGTACAGGCTTACAAGAACCTATGCGTTTATCGAAAAATGCTGATGGAGTGATTTATTCGCGACTAAAATGTTCACGGACGGTCGGACTAGGTCACTACCGTCTTTGCTTCCAAGTTTCGGGATCATCTTAGTGACTTCGGCATTGCCGACGGATGTCATCGCGTCCCGAGCTAAGGAACTGTGTTACCCAGTGCCACAGGAGCATAAGGTGGTTTAGGAGAACAAACTTGTTTGAAAGGAAGAAGGAAAAAATTATTGGAGCCCAACATCCCCTTCTGGACACGGGAAGATAAAAGAAGAACGACGGCGCGAGGAGACAAAAGGTACTTGAAGCTAATCAGAGCCGGTCAAGCCGCGGAGTAAAGAGGTCGCAGTGCGGAAATTTGCCATCGCTTCTGCCGATGTTTCTCACCCTTCACACCCATCTCCATCCTGTATATGCAATCCGGCCAACAAAGAGTGAAAAAAGATAGTCAAAATATTCCCAAATGACTGTCTAGACATTGGACAATTTGTCGGCCCTAAAGTGAGTTGAAGCAGAGTGCAACAATCAGAATTAATATCGATATGCGTCGATAGATCGATTTTTTGTTCTCCGATTAGTGAATGGTCCATCGAAAATATGAACCCGGTAGGCGAGACCCGGTCTGGGCTAATAGTATCACTTCGAATAGTGGGAAAAACAGCTTGAATTATTGCATCATAAGAAGTAAAATGTGAAACTGGGACCACGTCTTCATAAGTCAAAAACCCTGTGCTTCGGAACTGGAAACATTAAAAAGGGATCTTATTCAAATGTGGTAATTCTCTGTGATACGTATCGATATTTATAAGCAGCAAAGAGATTTATTTTATTGGAGGAAGAAATCACCAGAGGAAAAACAAGGTCGGCGATTTTCCAGAAAGAAAGAAAGAACAAAAAAGAAACGGATAAGGAGGCCGCCACGTCTTTGGCTCGCCTCTCCCACTCAACGACGTGAACATGTTATCAATACGTGTGAACAGTCTGTCGATGCTCATCTGCCTAGTGTTGGTGGTCGTTCCCCAGGCCACCGTCATCGGCAAGAAAGGGCGTGGCTCCAAATGGTGGTAAGTGATGAGGAGAGATTTCGCAGCATGCTTTCTATATGTAGACGTGTTTCTTCTGTCCTCCTGAGACCTTAGTTTAAATTGTTCTCAGTTTTGTGTATCCGTTCCTTTCTTGCCCAATTGCGCATGTGTCGATCAAAATTATTGCATGTACCACTTCAATAATAACTATTTTATGACTAATGAGTAAACCGCAACATCGTAATCTATATACAGTCATCGAATATTTCATACATCTTATTCTTGCAATTTTCATTGTCCCGAAAAAGTTGATAACTTCAGGGTACAGTGTTGTATACAAACATCCAGCCAAATGCGCGAGCGGCATGTTTTAAAAAATGCCGGGTGGTGGTCTACAGACGATTTGCTGGCATTGGTCAAACGCTTTCTTTTACTGCCATTTGTCTCATTCGTTATCTCCATCGGTTGAGACGTGCCGTTATTAATTGATTGGAGATATGTGAGTTAACAACTGGCGTGATACAAGGCGATAATATATAATATGGACTGTGTATCGCTTTGCTTGTTGATCGATTGGTTGTAAAGATAAGCTAAACTGAAGTGCGCGGTAGCAATTATACAAGATGCAAATCTTTCCGCGGCTCACGGTCGAGAAACGTCATCTTAATTCGAGTGCATTTTTGAGAACACACCAACTTCTATGTACATATCGTGGGTTCAATCCTGGCCGATGCCTTCGGAATTTTTCGGGCTAGAGAGATTCCTACGTACGCCTTCTGTCAGACTAGAAGTAAATCGTGTCCCGTGCCCGGACGATATCGGGATTAAAGATTCTTACCTAGGTCAAACCTAGGTTAGGTATATTTACTTGGTTACCTCCTGGGGAGGAAAGGGATTTTAGGGTTAGACAGCTTGTAAGACGACAATTCTTTAATGATAAATAGAAACAGTAGTCAAATGTGGTGTGATTAATCGCAATAAATCGGGAAAGTTTGAAAAAAATCATGTGAGCTAGGGTAGATCATTTCTTGACTACGATGTTATCGGCATGTGAATGTCTAAAATGACTGCAAATGACAATCATTTTATAGAATGTAAAGGCCCTGAAAAGGCAATCAAAATTCAAGTGATTTCTGGAAAGAAGGGTTTAGGGTTTGAGCTTTCGACGGAAACAAATTACGAGCGTAATTTTAGGCATTGCTCATAAATGAACAACAATGAAATACGGTAGCAGTTAAAATAGGAAACATAAAAAATAATAAATTCAAAAGTATCGTGTTGTTATCTCGTTAGATCAGCATGCACTAGATCGCAGGATCAATTCCCGACTGGGACCTCCGCAATTTTTTTAAAGAGCCAAACTTCTATAAGTGCGCTCTTCAAGTAAAGACGTGGGATCGTGACTGACCGTTAAAGATGATCACCTAGTTCTATGGCCTATGCTAAGAAAAATTACCTGAGGGGGGAGGGTTATGGCTGAAGCAATAGTGGAACAAATCCTTAACAAATAGCTTAAGCAAATTGAAAACAATAAATTGGTCTTGGTAAGATTTGTCGCTTCATCTTCACACAATATGTTGCGCAGACCTACGGACTCCCAGATAGTTATTTATACTGAAAGTTCAATTGAATATGGTCTTAAAAAATAATACAATCAACGAGGAGATTACTGGTTCTCAATGATATGTTGTACATTTTTTAAACACATTTGTCAAAATGATTCATGCGAGGTTTAACCAATTCCGTACAACTGCAATGGCAGCCAATGTGCTCCTCTTACCAGAAAAATGATTTTGCAATTCGCGCGAATACGTAGTTGATTAATAACTTCGACGTTGAGTGCCAGTTGCCTTGTCTAATTGATTGGGGGCATAACAATGCAATAACTGACACGAGAGAATTTTTTTTTTTGCTTCGCTGCAGGTGGTAGAGTAGTCGTTGAGCGAAATTCATATAGCTGGAGAAGTCAATGCCACTCTCCATATACAAAAAGCGAAGCACCTGACAAGCGTATGCTCGAAATTCCATCCATTTCGTAAGGTATGCAATTATGAATGCGTGGGAAGATGATATCAAGCATTTGCTTATCGTCATCATACAATAATTAAGCATTTAGTGATAGTTCTTCTGCGTGAATGGTCTCGATGTCACCATGCGATAGTTTTTCACTTCTGAGAATCATTGAGAGGGGAGGGGGAGAAGCTTTAGATGAACTGATCCATGAAGGGAATGTGAATTGTGAGTCCTCTGTAACATAGTTCACTAATACAATGGTGGCTCACATATTTGACATCGGAGAAAGTCTGTTTAACTGAAGTCGTGAGAATTCCAGTGTTGCAGTTGATATCGAAATCGAAAGACAGTACTCTGTATAGTCTGTAGAAAGCTTATAGATGATTTGACTCCGCAGATGCATGTGAAATTCCACATTTGCATTTTGAAATAAAATTGCAACCCCACAGCAAGTTGAAATAGTTATGTAAATTTAGCTTTAAAGACACAAAAAGAATCACTAACCAATCATAAACGAATTGAATGCTTGCGGCCATGTTGCCTTTTTTAATAGGAACATGCAATTAAGATGAGGTCCTATCTCTGAAATTAACAAACAGTGAATAAATACAAAAAATAACAAAGATGTTCCAACTTATTTTGTCAATTTTAAATATAATTTTTAATGTAAATTGTCGCAAGCGATGACGTTTTACCATTGATGAAATTCCTGAAATTCAAATACCACAGCCACTAGCACACAACATTAAAATATAAAGGCTTTTCCGAAAATTCAAAGGGGTTTCAAATAAAATACACAACTTTAAATAATTTACCAGCAAAAAAAAACCTTGAGCTATATACAGTACATATTTTTACATGAGCTTTAATCACAAGTAAGTGGGCCTCCAATTTAGGACAGCAGTTTATTTACCTGAAGCTAAATGAAATAACTAATGCTAAGTCATAAAAGCTCAAGTTGTTTTCTCCTACACGTAAAAACCTTAAACAACTTTTATACACTTTACAAATTTTTATGACAGTTTCAGACGTTTCCCCATTACTTTTTTTTATTTAACAAAAATAAAAAACGATTCATTTATATAGACAATAGTAAAGGTACGCTATAAAAATCGTGTCACGATAATCCTAGTTGTAAACACTGATACTAATGACTGTCAACGATAAATATACAGAGGTAATGTCATAAAAAGACCATCTCATTAGCCTAACAAATAATCAACATTGTTTATTATAAAAGCACTGGCATTTCTGTAAAATCATGAACAACGTTCAAATGGGCATGTATAGAGGCGTATCCGTACATGTAGATATATGCAGAGTAATGTAATTAAAAATTGTAATTTAATGCACGACACATTTATTTGGAACATAGTATAATTGAAAATCTATATACATAAATTATACTGTTACCAATTTGCTTTAAACAGACCTAGAACGAAGACTTCAATTGTTTTCTTAAGAGCAAAGTCAATATTGTCATTATGCAAGCAACTTAAAATTTAAATATCTTAGATTTAAATAATGTTGGTGAATATTTTTGCATCATGAGAAAGATTTTTGTCAGAACGTCTGTGTGCATTTTAATCGAGAACATGAACTTCGGGACAGACCGAATGTTTGTAATAACATCTTACTATTATTATTTTAAAAATTGAAACTGGTAATTGCAAAAAATACAGAATTCCGGTCTGTTTGGAACTCTGTATTTTTCGCAATTACCAGTTTCAATTAAAAAATAGTAAAATGTTATTATAAACAGACGAGTCCGCCACTCGTGTTCGTCTCTTTTGTTCGGTCTGTCCCGAAGTTCATGTTCTCGATTAACATGTACATGGACTTAAAGCATTGAAATTTGCATTTTCTTAAACTGGCAACATGGCACTGACGATTTATCTGAGAACCTATACACTGTACAGTGTGATTATATCGAGAAAATAAATAAGATAAAGGGGATGTTGTATGCTTGAGATTTATTAACTCGATATCACATTCCTTAGCGTTGCATGGACGGGAGCTCCTAAAACCTGTACACTGTAGAGGGGAAAGAGCCTTTGGCGATGGATGACATTTCATGTTAGTCTTCCAGTCAAGTCAGAAATCGTAGCCTAACGCTATAAAGGTCCAAGGTGGGCCACTGTTGTGCAAATTGTAATTGGGGACCGTCGTGTCTCGGTGCAGCGTAAGCCGTTGTTCTGGGCGGTTCCACCAGGTCGGTGCAACAACAAACGTTATTTATGCGAGTATGTATCTGAGCACAACTATTATATTTGATCTCGTATATCAACACAACTCTCTTAAGGGCGACCCAAACGCACATCGCGTTCTGAAATGTTGACGAACGATGGGTCTGACATGTGATATCAAGTGTGAAAAACAAATAGCCGACATACCAGATAATGCCGATTCAGCTTAAGATAGATGCTACAGGTATGTGTCGGCGATATACTACAGGTAGTGTCGACGACATCCTAACCTGGAATAACAAGAGAGTCGCCGACGCTACTATTCAAAGCTCTACCCGTGTTGCCATGCAGATATGTTGTCGTAATTCTTTGCGCCAGTGAAAGTACAAGTGAATCGATTGACGCAAAATACATTGTTGTTGTCTATGTTTCAGTTTATTTTATTGAGAAAAACTTATATTTAAAAATTTGAATATATGGTTTCATATATTATTTTCAAATACGTTTAATACACGAGATTCGTACATGTACACGCATATGCGATAGCGGAACGATCAATGTAATATCCAGGAAAAATTTGTAAACAATATTGTGTAAGCCCTAACAACCTTTGTACTAGCAAATTCATTTCGCAATTTCACATAATTCACGTCAATTTATATCCACTTGACTTTAAACATTCATCAATGGGGTGGCTTTAACAGTGTATATTGCCCTATTGTTGATTTCGAATGTAATATCGACAAATACTCGTTGGTATACAAAATGATATGCACATAAGCCCCAGACACGTTATTTATCGTATGTTGAAGTGAACAAATTATATAAATTATAGGAGTACTAAATTGGCGCAATCGCCCAAATTGAATTAGTTTTGCGAACAAAACAGGAAATGCCATAACGCATAATAACAGAGTTTGCATCTACATCTACCATTGCTATGCTCATCGTCTTTATCGGTTTTCAAGAAGTGCGTTATTTTCTTAACGATGTCATGGCTACACGTAATTAGGGTCATAGAAAATACTAGCACATCATGTACATGTATAGTGAATTTACGTATATTTCATAAAAGGAACATTGACGACTATAGTTGATAGTAGAAATACAGTCTTCTTCCATTGAAATGGTTTGCACTCTATAAGTTTCTATAATGGACAAAAAACATTTTTTCATTTATACAATGCATTAAAAATGCGATTTTCTGATAAACATGCACTGTATTAAACTTTCCATTTTATTTGACATTCGTAGCAATTGTTTTTTACGGACAAAATGGGTTTTAAATAGATTAATATTCAATTCACAAATTGAAAATATTAATATTGAAGGTAATTTTGGTTCGGATTTGATTGTGTAATCTCGACTAGAAAAATCGAAGCTACTAACATGATTTGAAGACCGCTACAGTCTAATCAACGTTCGCCTCGTACTGTTGGAGTAAAAATCTTTTTTGGCAACGACCCTCGCACTTTTTTCCAGTTGCTCACCACTAGTCTGACATTATAAGCAAACCCTCGCGAGCTCCAGCCGTGGGTCTAGAGGGGGGAAAGGCGGAAAATGAGTGAGGGGAAGAGGGACACTTATATATTCTATATAGGTAATGAATTGGAGGGGTATAACAGACCCATGCGTGGCGGGTCTGCGGAAACCTAATTACAGAAATGTGTTACCGGAAATTCTATACCCATTTTGTCGTTCTTTGTTGTCTGTTTCTCATGGGGTAGTTATGCCGCGCCCAATTAGAGATGAGCGTGGCCGAAAGTTAAACCTATATTTATGGAGAAACCGCATCTCATATTTTTAGAAGCCTACCCACGAATAAAGGCCTACTTTCGGGCCTACGCACATGATGAGTAGTACACTCTACGCAGTACTCAGGTTCGAGTAGATCTGCTTTTACAGGTTTATACAGATTTGCAAAATGGACGAGTCGAGCGACGAAAAGGAGACTCTGATGGAAATGGGTGCTGACCAATGTTTCAGGATAAGCTTACCTGGCGATGGTCGCGCCACCTCTGGTGGAAAAGGATAGATCTTTGAATGGATTAACTTAACTTATGACGATTTAAAATTAATAAAACAGTAAATTTCATCTAAATTTCATTTTATTCCGATGAAGAATAAACTATTCTGTCTGCATTTCAAATGTGCACATTCTCTCATCACGAAATTGGCTATAAAATAAGTGAATATTGATATATCTACCACAGAAAATTACAAGTATTACCTTAAAAAATTATACGTATCGTACGTAGATCTACCTGTAACCTGAATAAATATAAAAATATTTCTTTTAGTTTCAGTATTTGACCGAGTTTTGTCAACTAGACGTCGTTTTTCCCCAATCGTGCCCTTGATTTTTTTTACGGGCTTTGCCCTTTTATTTGTTGTAATTTATTTTGAATTAAAATCTTAAACGAAATTAAAATTTGAAATAATGTCTTAAAATAAAAAGGGTATATGTACAGCAAAATATATTTCAGTCACCTTTTTTGTCTTTTAAATCAAAACTAGTTTCAAATTAAGAAATCACCAGAACGAAACCAGAACTGAAAACCCCCAAACTCTCGTCGACGTTCCGCTTCTTAATTCCGCTAAACATAAACGCGTTACTATAACGACATTAACGTTATAATAAGCAGTTCGTAATGACATATTCATGTTCATGTGTCCTTTCTGCCAACCTGTTGTCTTCTAAACATCGCTTTGTGAGAGCGAGAGCTTTAAAAAAGAGTGGCGAACAAAAACTATCCCCCCCTCCTCCACTTGTGACAAATATTTCCATCTCCGTTTTCAGAAAAAGTCATTATATTCCCCAGTAACACAATTATAAAAATGTCGAAAAACAATTGCTCGACTAATGGCCTGTTTTAATGACACCAATAGCCAGTAAATTCTCAAATATAAAAAAACTGAGTTGCCCAAGAGACCATTTGGCAAGTAAGATTGACATTGTACTTTTTTTTCATTATTTCTTCGTTCTTAAATAGAGATCAATTAGATTTATGGCAGCTATAATATCAAATATTAGAATTGATATTGAGCAATTATGGTCTTACAATCTACTTAATTTTTTAATAAATTCATTATCAAATCGTTTTTAGCATGTGTGTTATGCTAACATTAGTACTCACGGCAGTCTAGCCATGAAAGAGAAATACTTTTTCTTGTACATCCCGAACAAATTGTTCAATTTAAAAACATATGTAACAAAGGTAACCGGGAGCTCCCGCCACCTTAACGCAGAGCTAGCAAAACAATCGTGAAGCCATAAAGGTCATCTTCCCGGCAGGTATAATCTATGGGAATGATGAAACGACACCTAAAAGGTCAGCGACTTGCGATGCCCATTCACCTGCAGACAGGAATAATACATAATTTTTAATAAAACTTAAAATTATAAAATTAGATTAGAATTGTTCCAGAAGTGAAGCCTTTTCAGATTCACTGTTCCTTCAGATTGTCATTGCAGAAACTAGACATGAGTGAGACACTGTAGAGGCTCTATTGTCACAATGACCACACATGGACAGCAGCAATCAACTTGTCTGACAACGCCATATACATGTACATGTATGTGTATACGCAGGTATACACATTCTCGCAGTTAGTTCAAATATTACATATTTTTTTATCGCGATGTGACCAGGAGAGGATGTACAAATGGGAATTTGGAGATCGAAAAAAGAAATTGCAGCAAAGCGTTTCGCCCGTAGCATAGAGTCAGTCTGTCATCACGAGTTTTACGATTTCAATTAGCAAAAAGTGGTCCATCAATTATTAGTTATTTACGATGGAGCCAGACATCGGCTAATCATGCAAACAAGCCATAAACTAATTTGAACGGTAATTTAGGCGTTCTCCGTATATTGCCACAACAATATCGGCCGCTGGGTTAATTGCAATTAGTATGTTTTAATATCTAATTGCTTGATATTAATCAATAAATGGGCAACTGCAGACGTGCCAATTTCTTGAGTCAGGCTCGCTTTGAAATTGCTAATTGCTATTTAGGAGGAGCCTGCATTCGCTGCAAGATGAAAAATGATTAGTACAAGGTGTTTGACAAGTTCATCGTAACGAAACACCATAAACGCACCTGAATCAAAGACCTATGCCCGGTGTCTCAACATCAATGTCTGAAATAGTTCGAGTAACTCAAGACACTAGACAATAAATTAACACCGAGTGACCAAGTTTCGAGATATCTACAGAGTATACATTTATTAATTTCCATGCAACCATAAACAAATTAGAAATATGAAAAAAGAATTTAACCACAAAATGCTAGTCTAGGACAACAATGACATGTGGCGATGTCGTTATCGCATGAATTGAGATATCTCACTTGTACTATCACACGTACAAGTAATATTAGGTAAGTATGAGGCTTGTCGCAACAAGCAAGTGCAAGCCTAAGTCGAATGGCTGACCAGAGTGGGCATTAGTGCATCAAATTTAAATGGGCTCCACAAATAGACACACGAGACTGTACCAATTTCTCACGCACCGTACCAGAGTTCAACTTTTATCTTTTTTTAAAACACGTTTTTCGTGTCTACCATCGCAGCCCACCAGCAACGTAGCCGCACAGTATAGAGATATATCTATAGACCACGTACATGTACCTGTACACGCGTAGGGTTTGTGCAATGACATAGTATTAAGCTCACACGAGCACAGCAAAATCACACACACCCAACCCCCAACGTTAATGGATTATACACTCTCTCACACAGCGGAGTGTCCAAGGAGAGTACAGAGACATGGGGATTGGCGGAGGAGTGGGGGGTGGGGGATGAGCCTGCTCTCTGACATGCGCATGTCATAATTAGAGGGCGGATTTATATGCAGTGTAAATCTTGAAAGACACTCCTTGGGCATGCATAACGTATGGTGGTAATCTCAGCGGCGAACTTCACTGTGTTCTTTTAATTTCAAGTGTCATTGAATTGAAATCCCATGATTCAGAAAAGATAGCAACATCTGTGATTGGAGAATTTTGTACTGTTTTCTTTTGAGGAAAAAATATCTTTTGTGGGAAATCACATCAGCATAAACTCTAAAATAATAAAAATAATATCTGATTTTGAAAATTAACCACATTCAAATAGCGAATCAAGACATTTTATTTCACATTCCCTAATTTGTTTAAATGTATGATAAGTCGCGGCTGTTGATTGTTGAAGAAGATCAAAATAATATTATGTTAAAATGTTTGTTAAAATTTCATAAATGGTTTCCAACTGCATTTTTAAGATTCTTCTCATTTTTCTTGTTGAGTTATGCAGTTAAGTTAATATTGGAAAATTTCCGGTGACTTAATAATTCGAAAGTGTTGCATAAGTTCCCAAGCTACTTTGTACTATTTTGTTGTGCCTCTCTCTCGATACCACCTTTTTTCAACATACGGTAATAGCACACATTTTCTCGACCCAGTTTCGTGAGTTAAAGCCAAATTTATTTCGCTTCATGTCGCCAAAGCGTGGGCGATCAACTCTCAAACACGATCCGGCGTATTCGAGGGTTAGCGCATTTGCATATGAGCCTAAATTAAGGTTCTTTTTAAGACAACCCATAAAAGACCTACGCACCTATGACATGTAGTTCACGTAGGTTTGCGACATCAGTGTCTAACGAAAGTCGCCGTAAATCGTAAACGAGTGGCACCAATGCCAGACGTGATTCAAGTAATTCCTTTCAACCATATTCCCAGAATGTTGAAATGGATTTGACTACTACTGCACTGCACATATCCAATTTCATGCAAACCTTAATAGGTATAATCAAATCAAGTACATGTGGCGCCTATACAATAACATATATCCCCGTTATTACTAGTAATTACTAATAATATGTAGTTCTCGAGAATCGTACCCGCATGGGACGATGTCTGTAATTTTGATGTTGTATTCAGCATTTTATACGCAAGCGATTCAGTGATGAAAAATAGCTTCAGTTTTGGGATTACGAAGATTCACCTGTTCCCAGATTCGAGTGCACCCAATTAACTCTATGGTCAAACGTAATAATTTTCACGAAGGAGCATTTATAACACGTTTGGATTCATTTGGTGTTTGGCACGCCATGAACAGTTTTAAATCAACACGTTTGGGATTTACGTTTCGCGTCTGCGTTAGTGTCAAACAATTTGACATATCCATGGAGTCAAACGTGAAATGATCGATCGTTTAAACGAAACCTTATAGTTTCGACGTACGCCCACTATCTGATAGTGTATCTCATAAAATGACTTTTACCCCCCGGTTACTAAATACTAAAAATCGTGATTCTGGGTTAAATGAATTTTGGTTAACTGTGTAATATGAATTTATTCCTACTTTAAGTCACACACATGTAGGTGATTCCACCAATCTAGCAACAATGTACAGTGCTAGTTATGTGTACCAGTTTTTCAAAGAGAATTCGTGTTAATCATGCTGTTTTTAGAAGCTCTCAGCGTTAGTAAAAACGTAGAACATTTGTTCAGACGTTGATAGGAATCAACGATTTTAAAATAACATGAATGCACGAGTACATTTTCATATCATCTCTAGTTTGGAAACTAATGTTAAAGGTGTACCTGTTAGCTTAATATTCGAACTTCACGAACATATTATTTTATATATTTGCGCATTAGACACTGTACAGATACACGGCCATTTTATAAGCACCAAAATGGTTTAAGATTTCTTGTCTTCTGCAATATTTTACAACCACTTTTAAATGAAATAATATTTAATTAATTGCTTTTGCACCTTTGTTGCTTTTAAATTATAAAAATGTGTTATTGTTTGGAATATTTCATTTATCATTTTGAACAAAGCTTTCGAATTTTTTTACGTTTGAGGACTACAGCTGGCATTGAAATGATGGAAGACTGCTAATTCACACCTGAATCAAATACGTTCTCGACTTAAGAAATTTCGATTATCATAATTATACGTCTGCGACGATATTTCCAAGACACTATAATCAGACCAAGGACGGATGTCTATTCGATTTTTAACAGAAAACATAAACAATACAAGCGTTAATAGACTGCTTCAAAAATGCTATAAAAAATCAAGAGATCTTTATTTTTGTATTTGATTCGGTCTTTTTTGACTACCGGGGTTACCGGAAAGGTTCTTTCTATTCTCGTTTCAGTAAAAGTGTTGTTGAGCTCAGCTTTTGCTCGGCTTCTTCACTAAGGAGCTGAAATCAACCTTGCATACTCTTGAAAATCGTTCCTCTATCAAGAAATGCAAGAGTACTAAAAATATATATTTTTATTTTACTTCTGTCTCTTGCGTTGCAGTTGTGATGTACGAGTAGTTTTCGAAATGCTGACTTGCTCGTAGCATTAAAAAGTACAAGTAATAATTTCGAACGAGCACATGGACATGCACTTCCGATCTTGTAAAATGACTTGGCCTACCGAAGAAAGCGCATCGACAGCAGATATAATTTAGACAGCCATTAGATGGAGAACATGAATCTCGAGTAACTGCGAAATGTGCAACCAGCAAAAAACGAATAAATTAGCCATTACTGTGATAGCCAACAAAAAATCTTTTCTATTTCACATGAATTATATTGTAGCAAAGCGCACAAAAAAGGTTGTGTCAAGCGGTTTGTCGACAATGCCATGGGTACAACCAAAACGTTAAAAGAACGTAATGAGAATTCTTGAAAGTCTTTGGATTGCTGGACTAGTCTAGAGAGCTATTTCTTACAAAAATATGGTTCTTGGAGGAGTTACGCGAGACAGTATCGTGTAGGAAATCTCCGACACTTATGATTTCAAAGATCTGTAGTCGATTGATGCTCTTCGAATGACAAATTGTTTACCGTAAAACTCGAGTGCTTTATACATGTATGTACTGGGTAAACAATTTCTGCCAATGTCAGTTTATGAGAAAGATTTCACTTTGACATTTCTGATGGCTTTATTCTTGCCACAAATAATGTTATACTCGTATTTGTATCCAACTGGTTTCATTTCAGGTTACCAGATAAATAATATATCAGTGCCATCAATATTTACAAGATTTAGGCGCACTTAAGCAGACTAGGCGCATTAAGAGCCTATTAAGCTTTCACTTGAATTGTTTTCGTATTATTCGGTTATCAATTTTATTTTTGTTATGCATGTATTTTTTTTCTTCAATTTAACCAGATCCGATTTTTAATTTACCACAAATTTCCCAATAGCGTAACTTTATACACAACGGAGTTGTTGATTCGACAATTTTTTTTTTACAACTGTCACTGTCTGAATTTTGTTTATCCTGTTTATTTCTAGGGGTATAGCGAACACGGGCGAGCCCAACAATCTAATGGACAATACGCTGAGGAGGACGGGTCGAATAAACACGTACCTCGACCCGTCGGTTCACGCCACGCTCACGAGGAGACAGCGCCGCCTGGTGAGACAAAATCCTGGAACTGTCATGGCTGTCGCCAAGGGAACCAAGATGGCGATGAGCGAGTGCGCCGAACAATTTCAGAGCCGACGATGGAATTGTCCCACCACCGACTATTTGCGGGGACGATTGTTGTTCGGAAAAATTGTGGACAAAGGTAGGATAATAAAATCACGAATTTCATTTTTGAAAAAATTCTCAAGGGGAATTGTCCGAACTAACATACCTGCGATGCTTTGCTATGACAAAACAATGGTAGAAAAATATTGACCGTTTAAGAAATGACCTTACAACTCTGTTACAGACTATAGAGGACATGGAGTACAATGAGTGCCACACGTGAGAACGAAAAGTATCCGTCCGTTTAATGAATCCGCACTACTTTTTTGTCTTCAACTACATGACGTGGGGAAAGGGGGCGAGTGTTTTTTGTGTGCGTTTTTTATTTCGTTCAAACCCCCATTGTCTTACGTTTTTTATATTCTTCTTTCGAAAAGCTCACCGTGAATTCGCGAGCGATTGTTGTCAATTAATTAAATCAACATGCACTTTTCGTATATCTATATAGCTATCTTTGCGAACGCGGGAGCATTTACCCGTGGGGCACATGCCATGTCTGCTCCACGTTTCAAAGAGGAGGAACTAAATGAGTTAGATGAGTTCGTCTTAATGCGTAAGGTTTGACTCACCTTCAAACGGACCCTCCTCTCGAGACTTATCTGGAAAGATGTGACGAAAAATTCACCTGAATTGATGAACTCCCAAAACAGCACTAGTCTTAGATAAAGTTAGTTTGAAAATAAATTCAAATTCGGCAATCGGGAGTTCGCCCGCAGTCAATGATCTTTTCTACGAATGTCAAGTTTGTTAAAAGTCGGTGCAACTTCTAAGACGTGATAAAAATAAATTTAAAACTTGTAACTTTTCATCACCGCATATAATTTGCTTCATTTATCAATTACAGTTGCTCTTAGACTTTTCATGGTGAATTGGTTTCCAAAGATTCACTTAACAAAAAAAATGAAAGACGTTTCTTTCGAAACGCTATGAATTTTGTGAAAGCATTTGATTTGCAGTACTATCAAACGCAAAATTTGGCCTTATTGGACAGTTTAAGGACAAAGTGAACAGTAGTCGAATTTCCATATCACTGCGCTGATAAATCAAAAACTATTCATGTTTCTATTTCTGAAAACAAAATTATATTTCCTTTACCATTATGATGAATGACAACATTGACACAAAGTTGTCATCACTCATCAACTGGGCAGTCATATAACTCATAAAGCAGACAGCCTTGAAATTGCATTGCTATTAGTTTGGATAAGGCTCACCGTTCGTCTATGCGTTTAAGTTAATAGTCTTGACATGTTTCAAGCAGACATTTTGCAAACACAATCAGATGATTGAAAAAGTCGCTGAAGTGCAGGCATTCTTTTGAATAAAATTCATACGCGAGGCTTCCAACAAGACAAATTGTTTGGTCTTTCATTTGTGTTGGTCGTTGAATATTTAAGCCAACGCTTATTAACACAAACACGATACCTTTATGGCCATCATTATAAGGATAACAAAGTCGTTATTTTTACGTAAATGTTGGAACGTATTTTACTTGATTTAATGTCAATGTTTTATTGCCAAATATGACGTCGTAATTTTAGCGCGGTCAAATATTCCATTCGGTAAGAGCAGTAATTTTGTTTATTTCGCGGAGTGTTGACGAGAGAAGCAAGGCGCGTTATCCATCCGACTTTGACAGGAGAGGAAGCGGAATATTTTAAATATAACATACTCTGAGAAATGTTCCAACGTGCCACATAGGTAAAAGAAAGTTTGATGGCAAGTTGTGGAGGAACTTTGCGACTGGCGCAATTAATGATGAAATATGAGTCACAATTTATATTCTTTGCATTGTTTTTATAGTGAGCTCCAAAGATAAACTTCGCGGAGTTATACAGCTTTTACGTGCGTAGAAACTGTGTCGTAAACATAAATTAAATTCACAATGATTTGTCCGCGAAAACCACTCCGGCTGCAGACTCGTAAATTACTGCAGATATGATAAACCAAATTCCAAACCTGTGTTACGAAACTGCGCACCATTGCCATTTCGCCTGTACTTCGTGAAAACTTGGGTTGGATAACATTATTTTACAATGATTAATTTACTGCGCAGACAGAGCGCAACTTGTCTGGAGCGAATTGGAATTTTCGAGACTCGCTCGACCTTCAGCACCCAGGTTATCAACACCAGGGGAAAACACTGTATCACCCGCGAGCGTCATTTGGGGTTGTTATATATATGCGTTACCAGGTAAAACTAGTCACACGGATGATGACATCATCCAGGTAGACGCATCCGTCGATGACGTCATTCTCGATATATTCATGATTCGGTGACGGCATTTAGCGGTCCATTCCAATTGTCAAGCACTACAATTAATTTTAACTTCCAAGTTGCTAAAGGTTAAAGTAAAAGTCGAAGGCTTTGAAAATATTCAAATTAATAGCATTCAGTCCTACTTAATTTAGTTTAATTGGAGCACGGTTTAGTAAACAAAACACCGGCTGAGATGTCTACAGCAGAGGTCAAGCTACTGTATCAGATGATGACAGTCATTGAAATGTTCACTGCAAATTAAGGCGTCTTAAAAATGTGTCTCGCTCGATAAACTTGATAGTTATTTTTTGGCGTCTTCAATTTAATGAGTTAAAATCGACATATTTGTTGGCAAAATTCATTTAAAAACAACAAAGTTTCTTATTTTTTAGAATTAATTTTTTATTAAATTTTAAAATGGTTCAACATTGTGAGCCAACTTTGTATGTATGTCTTGCCAAGAGTGCGATACTCCGTCGTTCAAAAGATTTCACAAAGAAAAATAACAGTTCACTCGAGTGAAGGGGTTTGGGATTAAAATATTTCATCGCACCTTCTTTCTGCCTCGAAAATGCCAAATTGGTCGTCTGAAAACCATGAGAACATGGCGTCAGAAT
This sequence comes from Mycogona germanica, assembly GCA_034698785.1. Classification (NCBI taxonomy): domain Eukaryota; kingdom Metazoa; phylum Arthropoda; class Diplopoda; order Chordeumatida; family Chordeumatidae; genus Mycogona; species Mycogona germanica. Next base: position 24,817 of record JAQGBY010000221.1, on the reverse strand, counting down.
AACATACTCGTAGTTGGCCCTTGTCGACACAGACACTTAACGTGGGCAACTTTATTGTGAGGTAAGTGCCTGTCAGAGGCCACTTAAAAAAGCTCTTGGTGTGCTAGCTAAGGACGTACTATTGGTGCTAGTGATAATGGGCTCGTCGCTCTTTACAAGAACCATAAGCTACACTTCGTCAAGTGAGATACAATCAATGTCGAGTAGAAAAAAGGTCACATCAATTGAAACTAAATCCGTTTAGTGTGGAGAATTTGAAACACAGTTCCTTTCTTTAAACCTTTATGAAAATGAAAGACAATAACGCCTACATTTGTCAATGTGAGGTTATAGGGTTTTTTTTGGGATTATGTCATACGTAAATGAGTTAGATGCATTTAATTAAAATTCATCATGTGTGTCATTCAACTGGATCCTAACTACTCTGTATTCTCTTTTCATACATCGAATATGAACTCTCGTGTCTAGTTCTTCCAGCCACCAACAGATCGCGCTGCTGTTGATGCTGATCCTGACAGCACGCTGCGGTTGGAGTCTGCGGTGAAATGCCCGATTCTCTCGCCCAGTGTATGTACAGTGTATATATGGTGCCCCGCAAACACAATAAGTCGAAATGTTGTTTCTAGCTTATCGCTTACAAGCGCGCTGACACGCTTTATGTATATCTGAATCGTAATCCCCGTATTTCTTTTTGCAACAATCAGAGATTATGCGAGCGATAGTCGGGTGGAGGGGGGTGGGAGGGGGTGAGAGTAAGAATGAAGATTCACAGCTTTTTGCCTTATGCTCGCGCACCCATTAAACGGGTGTACAGTACGAGAACACCTGCAAACACCCCGGGCCCGACATATTTGCAGTTCGAGTTTAACAAACAGAAGGTTAATCAGTACACCTGAGCACACACGTGTCGACGACTGAGGAAAAGGAGTAAGTACCACATGCAAACAAATAGAGTAAAAACATTTTAACAGCCTCGTAAACATATGCGAGCGCACCTGTAAGTAATCCGAATCTTAGTGCAGCGTAACCGTATTCGATTTGTTTATTAACTTAATTAATGAGCTATTTGCTAATATATTTTAAAGTTGAACGGCCTATGTTGTACAGGGTTAACCAACAGCTACACAACCTGTCTTTGAAACTTCAACTGAATTTAAATTTAGAATTCTTTTTTGTACTGCTAGACCCATGCCCCAAAATCTAAATCGTTGTCTACAAGATCATAAATATAATTTAAAAGAAAGATGTAAAAGTTTGTTGCGAGTGCATGCTGTACAAGTTCGAACGCCACGCCACTGAAACATAAAGATCGCGCTATTTTTTAGTTTCTTTGAGTTTTTACAATGGCCACCATTTGCTTTTTCCAAACCTCGAAAAGGTAAAGCGAGGTGGGGGAGGTGGGGAGGTAGGGTGGGGGTGGGGGAAGGATGACCAGTCTTTGCAACTTATCAGCGATTACCATCAGCAGATGAATGCAAGAACATTAAATATCGCTCTGTCCGCTGCAGTGCACGAGAGCACTCAATTGCGTTTTTCTGCCCCGACCGAGGAGGGCATGTGGACAAGAAACCCACGGTGGGCCGCCCGTCGCTTCGCTGCAGGAAGCAAAAACATCTTTCTCTCGGTGATCTCTCTCTCTCTCTCTCTTTCTTATTCTCTTTCGTTCGCACGCACGAGCGAGCAGCCGCCATATTTCTTGATGGCGGTGACGCGACCAGTTTCGGTCGGCCGCAATTTGCGGGGAAAAGCCCCTCCGCGGCGAAAAGAGAGAAAGAACACATCCCAAGATCAACTGTGCGGTCCCCCCGACGCACACAGACAGTGCGGTTAGGTTCGCCATCAGAAATAACTTGAACCCGTGGCGAAACCAATGTCGAGGGCTTTGGAAAAATTCTCACAGTTCCCACTCCGGTATTTAATGCGAGATCGTATTTTTCATTCAACTTTTTCTTCCTTCTAACCTCTCTGTTTTGTCACCGAAAACTGGAATGCCAACATGGAATTATCCGTCCTTCCATGTTGGTCAATTGATTGTGTTGATGGCTCAGAGGATTGGCGCGTGCTCAGGTGTCAAGTGTGTCCCCATGTATTTTTATAAAATTCCGCAACCTGTGTCTACAAGTGCTGGTGTATGGGTTCCTATGCTCTGTTGATGGCAGGGTCATCGAAAGAGCAAATGAATGGACCTCTACGTTTTCGCTTGACACTATAGGATGTTGTGTTGGTTGTACGGAAGAGCATAATGACTTGCGACATCTACTTCCTATCTACTTCCATATATTTTTGGTACGATCTGAGAATTTCATGGACAAACACCTGTTCCGCGCGTGGTGCTGTGGCCGGGGAATTCTCATTTTTTTTTTCTTCTCTTCTCTGACTGGATGATAAACGCACTCGTTTCTTAAAATTAAGCTAAATTATATATTCTTGCTGTGAGGCAGCGCATCATGGCTGTTGAGGAGGTAAAGCTGAGATAAATCATTGACCATTCGCGCCCGGGGAAACAAACTTTATGCTATAATGAGCCAATCTGCGAGTAGGCTTATTTCAGCTCGCGTGTCGAATTCATAAGAGTCAAAAAAAGCGAGAGAAGAATAACAGAAACCCATCAATATATTAATTAAAATTAACGAAAATTAAAAAACACCGATTATGTTGACGTTTCAAAGGCATTGATCTCGAATCAGATTCCGATCCCGACCAGAGTTATACAAGGGGGAAAACAATTAATGACGCATATCATTTGTTTCACATCCACAAAGCATATTTGTTTACGGATATCACAAATCTTTAGGAGAAAAGCAGTGCAATTCCTATAGCATTTTTCTAATACATTGTGAACGCATGAAGACAAAAAATATAGCGGCCCCGATGGGCCAATCGGCTGCCGACCAAATGACGGGGCGCCCCCACAGACTCCTGCCTGCATCCCTGGGCGCACCCCGGTTTGGTTTATTAAAACCTGAGCGGTATCTGACCTACTTCGCGTTCGTACCAACGACAAAAGAACAAGAAACAAAACGTTCTCATAAACAAACCAAACAGATCAAGGCGTGAAATGCCAACAGAGTTAACAAACCAATATAAACTCACAACAAATGTTTACCCGCGTGTTAGCAACTGGCCTGAACTGATCCAGTCGATCGAAACACTAAACAGCCCGCGCCACGGCCACACCAGGAGTGTATACGAATTTGGGGGTGCTTATTATATACGAGAACATGTACGCACGTACATGTATGTATGTCTTCCACCACTGTTACGGGATTATGCCATGGCGAATGTGTTCCGCTATTTTTTACAGAATAGGTCGCTCACTTCCTCAAACAATCCATCTGAACGGGCGCCTCAAAATAAGAACGTAGGCAATGAAGGGCAACAGCTTCGAAACTATCGATTCTACAGGTCTGTCTGTGGACTATCATGATCCCCCACTTTGCTTACGAATTGTGCTCTAGTTCTGGACTATTAGCAAATAAGATTCATCTTTACGAAGTGTTCCCCGTATCTTTAATCATCTATTCGGAGAACGACTGGACGAGCATGCCTTTGACAAAGTGGTAGTGACAACGACGACATAAAATTAAAAGAAGTGGATCTCATGCTCTCAAATATGGTAATGGAGGTGTCTGTTCATCCACTTTTGACATTTTTGTTGTCGTAGTTTTGCATTTTCAGTAATTTCATTTAGACTACCTTTCGTCCATCCTCTAATCTGTTCGACCTCGTACTCACACCGAGCATAAAGTCAAACTTACCCCACCATTTGTCTGCATAAAATGGCATTGTACCAACATTATAAAGCAGTTTTATTTTCAGGATTTCTAATGGGTATTGGCTTCGTGATGGATAATTCATTCAGGGGAGTTTCTTTTCAATAATGATCCAGGAAAAGCGGTCCGTATGGGCGGGGGCCAGCCGAGGACAAGCCAAGAGGCATTATATGTAACAAACGACTCGTCGTAACCTAGTCGGTGTTACGAGTGATTGTGGCTCGGCGGTCCCGGGTTCGATTTCCGGCGCGGGCACTCAATTATTCCATTCCGGGGTTCTGGTGAAAATATGCACCCATAGTACCTAAGCACCAAGATGGATATAGAAAATTCTGTGGTGTAGTGACTACAGAGTACAACAAGGGGGAAATATAATAAAAAATAACGCTGGTACTCCCCACGGCGACCAAGACGGAAGTCTTTAACCGCGGGTCATCCCCGGGTCAAACAAATACTCATTCATCAGCATGTTTACGCCGTGCTCTGAATTTCTACGGATTCCGTTGATGAAAAATCTGAGAAAACCATTGCAGTCTTATTTTTAGTTAATCTTTTTTCATCTGTTCCATGAAACAACTGGAACCGAGAAGCATAAACATTGTTTTAGTTCTGAAACAAAATAAAACTAGTATTATGCTTCGCGGAATTTACTGAACTTTTAAATCGCATATTCTCGCAGTCCAAAACGTTATCAACAGTCAGACACATAAATATTTTTTAACCCAAGGGTTAAAAGCACAAGTGTAAGGGGTAATTAAAAAGTAATGAGACCGGTTTTTAAAAAAGATCGTCCCAAAGAGATAAATAAAACGCATACTAAAGAACCACCATTAATATTTGGTGATGACGTTAGTCTTTGGGATTTGATTGGCTACAGGGTGAATTTCGGCACACGCCCGAGGTGGCAATTGTTGCGTAAGTCGTAACCAATAACCTCGAAAAAATAGCCTGTGCCTACTTCCGATGCCTTTTTGACGTATGCCATAAGTGGTGGTCGCTTCCGGCAGTTTAATGTCCTCTGGCTCTCAATCGCTCTGCTCCAATCATCCATTACGCCGAATTAACGTGATTTGTATTTTTTCTTTTTGCCGCAGGTTGCCGCGAGACGGCGTTTGTGTACGCCATCAGCAGTGCGGCCGTCTCCCATTCGGTGGCGCGAGCATGTAGCGAGGGGCTGGTGGACTCGTGCACCTGTGACTACCGCCATCGAGGCCCCAGTGGCACCGACTGGGAGTGGGGCGGATGCAGCGACAACATTGAGTTCGGCTACAAGTTCGCTCGCGATTTTGTCGACTCGGCCGAGAGGGGGCGCGATCTGCGCTATCTCATGAATCTGCACAACAACGAAGCGGGTCGAATGGTAAGCTATTTCATTTTTGATCTCATTTTACCAGTACCCATTATCTGTACGTAGCGCATTTCCTATAATACTCCTATAATGGGAAAATGGTGGATTCAACACGAATGTTGTTTTAGCATCTCATGATTCGAGACAAACACGAGTATACAAAAATGGGAGCCCATTTTCTTTACAGCGTATATTACTTGATATAAGCAGTTTTTGCCCAAAATCTCGAAGACATCAAAACTCCGATCAATCGCAATGGATTTTTTAAAATAAGAAATATTGAGCGAGAGGGCGAAAGAAATCCCGATATCTAAAATTTCTAGGTAACAAAGGGATAATCAAATTCGCGATTCAGAATCGTGAAAGTGCACGGCACCCACAATTAATTTGAATGCACGTTAAAGGCGCTCCTGAGTGACGTTCGCGTGATTCTGTCCAATGCCCTGCACGATTTTCGCGTTCCTTCTGCTCCAGGCCACGCCCCTCTTTCGTACGGCCAAACCGAGGCGTGGCCATTATGCGTTGTCACGCAACATCTACGGCTTATGAATTGCAGATTATAGGTTTAACAGAAGTCAAGTTTCGGTAGCCATGGCAACTATTCATTAAAAAGGACAAACCAAAAGTCCGAGTTTCATTGTTGATGGCCAACTTTGGCAGCTACTTAACGAAACAGGCGTTTCCCCTACTCGATTTGCGGGCTACAGCTGTATAATAGACCTGTGTGAACACGTATACACTGTACGCGTATTTGCAATGAGTAACTGCTTTTCTTTAGCGCGTTTCGAAATAAGGGACCAGTTAACTAGCTTGGAAAAAACACGACCACCAGGAAAGTATTCAGTGTGATAATCAGTAAAAAATATATATGTGAGGAAGCAAAGTGGGTTAGAAACGAGAATATAAAAATTAATAACTTTTAAAGGTTTCAACAACGAATAAATCTAACACATTCTGAAGCATTAATTGTGAACTGGTTATATATAAGACCCGAATTTCTAAGAACGTCTTGTCTATTTCATACCAGGTGAACGAGGCACGACATTTTTCAAAAAAGTGTGGCAGGTCGAAAAATAGACATGATAAATTAAATATAATTTGTAACGCAAAAAGCATAATTGCTTTTCTTCTATTAATTAATGCAAATTCCAGGCGAGTAAAACATGACGCGGGGCAAGCACCTAAACCTGAAACAGTGTAATGAATATTATCTGTACAACAACGCTGAACGTCTTTTATAAATCAAGCATATGTTGTTGAATTGAGTGTCTGGGGTATCAAGACATAGACAAGTGAATACAGAGAATGGTTCAGTTCTGTAGAACGGGAATTATCCAAATGAGCACCGACAAAAGCACTGCTTGGGATTTAAAATTTAAAAGGTCTTTAGAATTCTGAAGAAAATGGATTAATGAATTTAGACCATAAGTTCTGAAATTTGGCTTTGATGTGCGCCTATTCGGATTACGGGATATCTTCTCCGATAATCGGTCTCTTTGAGCAATTCCATTGTGTCGACCAACATCCGCCCTCTGGCCCTGAAAATGGTATGTAGGACGTGAGCAGGCAGTGAGCTCGGACAGGTAACGGACGCTGCATGGGCGATCAATTGAAATTGAAGCTGACAGCGAGTGATCAGCATTACGACTTAATGCTCTCTCGTCCGTGGCGACTTCAAGTGTGGACATGAGCAATCTTTTTAGGTGGCTAATTTACTACTCGAATTAGACTTGCAACCCGCTGAGAGGATATCCCGTGTCGTCGGGAAGGAGAAAAAAATACTTGCAAATAAACTGGAAGTGACCTCCCTGTCCACCACTCACCCCTCGTTGTCATCATTAACCCCCACCAAAATTCAACTTCCGCAGACCCTGAATCCTTATATTGCTTTCGTTTGTTATATATTTTCCTAGATAAGAGTTAGCGAGATTGACAATTCTCAATTTATCTCAGAAAGTTACAATGACGAAAGGAATGATACTTGTACAAAATTCGATTAAATACGCTCCGTTATCATTCGCGAAAATAATTTGAAGAATTTACGATTTCGATCGTCTACTTACTGGGCTACAAGATAGTTTTCAAGAGAATCCCACTTCTCACTAATCAGTTGTGTTCAATTACAATACAATATGTAATTACAATTACAATATGTACTCACAAGTAGCACCGGATGGGGCCTATGGCGGGGGTTAGTGGGGCACTGGGGCAAATGACCCCAAAGCAACGGTACACGACCAAAAGGATACTTAAAAGTTGGAACCGAAAAGGGAGACTGGGAGGTCGTAGTCATGTGGCTAGATTTTGTTATCCTTGTAAAAGTTAGTTAAGAAAAGAGAAATCATGAATCAAATGAAAGCGTTGGTCTCATGAGGATAGCACGTACAGCACCACCCCTCGCAAAAAAGGAGGGTGTCAAACACTTTCGTCGTTTGTGGTCTTTCCACGACCATTTGCTCTCCCCCGTGGCCACCCCACCCTGCCCCATTCACCCACTAACCAGACATCGATCCCCCTTTTACAGTTTTTCTGGACACAATAGCGATCGGACATGTCCCCATAATCACCGGGTACGGTACCGTCAGCGAAGGGCCTACGGAAACGGGTCACCTTTTTGCCTCCTCCTCCTCCTCCTTCCTCACACAGCATGGTGGCAGCTGCTCCCCCTTCCCTAGGAGAACAAAAGCGCCCTCTCGATTCGAATCGGGAGAAGAGCGAGGGTGGTCGCCCCATCAAGAATGTGAGGCCTAAATGAGTGGTACCATTTGTGTTTGCCTCTCGTTGAAATAGAAAGTCAGTGTGTGTTGGAAGCAATCGATTAGGACTGTCGCTACCTGAAAAGACGAGCATTTGGGTCCTCCGTTAAATTGCATTCGCGTTTTAGAAGCGATGAAGATATGACTTCCTGGTGCAAAATATCATTAAGTACCTTAAAAAAGTACTCTGTATTTGAATTAGGAAAATCAGAAATGGCCAATTGGAATCAAGTGCTCACTAAATGAGTCATTCGATTTTTTGAAAGAATAAAAAATAAAAGAAGTGAACAGGGGGGAAAAAACGAAATGATTTTTGAAAGGCGTTCGACCCAAGTGCAAAAGAATCAGTAAAAGGTGAAAAATGGTCTTGAACAAACGCAAAAAACAAACTTATACACTCGGTATCTTTTTTTACCTGAAGGTATTAATGTGCACCATAGAATAAAACGTCATGTAATGATCAAACAACTCGTTTAACACGCAGTTGAACCTCATTTATTTGTACAAAGATCACCACCTGCTAACGGACCGCAGGATCTTGCCTGTGGCCGATATGTGGTTCCATTTCTCAATCCAGCACACGAGACATAAAACGTGTGTAGGTTGTTGGTATGGGATCGACTGGTGAATGGTTGACTGGGGAGAAGGATGGAGGGGGAGGGGTTAAGGTTGCAAAAGCGAGTGTCCAGTGGTATGTTGAAATAAAGGTATTTGTCACGTGAAGGTGAGGCTCGATGGGTGGTAGAAGGGGAGGGAGAGTCGACCCCCGTTGGCGTAAATTACAAATGACAACGATTGTGAAAATTAGGCCGCCACCAACTGCCTACTCCATGTGGGCCATTCAACGACATTGGCAAACCACGTGGAGTAATGACGAGCAGGAGCAGAAGTTCGAGTCAACAACAATGACGATGGACTCGCGACAGGACCTCACGTGCGCGCGCAATGTGAGCAGACGCGCACACACACAACGGTTTTTTTTTCATTCTTCCAAAAAGCTCAGCTGGAGACTAAATACGAACGCGGGTCCTTATCAATGAGCGCTGCACTGAATCATGACATTCTTTATAAATGAATGCTCTGGTCAAAGTACTACGGTTGCGCCAGTCACGTCCACTCCAGTCCCCATTCCCGTTTGTTCCGTGTCCCGTGTGACAGAAGATTTTAAATTTTTAATAGGACTAACAATCCACGCATATTTAATAGCAAATAGATATTCGTTCACGAAACGATTGCTTTCATACATTGTGGTTGACGCTTTTATCAGTAAAATAACAAAATTATAAAATAGAACCTACATTTTAAAAATGAATGTTAGCAATGAAATTTGCTTTCAAATACTTAAAGGAATCAATAAAGTTTCGAAGTTATGCTGGTCAGACCGTCAGTATCCCGATGACCTGGGCATCGCCCCCTTTCCGTCCCCCTTTCACCACTTAAGGATGGCACGCAGCGCCGTCGGTGATGGCATTTGTCCCCGTATGGTCCACGATGATCGCAACTATTAAAGAGACGAAGAACGCGAAATAAAAGGAGACGTGATTACCCGTGTTCTATGGCGGAGGAGACAAGAAAAAATGCCAGGGGTCCACCGCCCCGCAAACGGTTGACGATACGGGGGGGGGGGGGGGAAAGGGGGGCTAATGCGCCAATGTTTCCTATGGCTCATTGACTCAATGGGGGAGCAGGGGGTAGAAGCCCAATCTCAGATTCTTTCATTTTCTTAGTCGCATTTAAGCAAAAGAAATAGGAAATGATTCTTTTCGTTTTAAATTGCAATTATCGTATTTTATGTTTCGTTTTACAAAAATCTATATTTCGAACTTGTCTGACGTCACATGACTTTTCAAATGTCTATTTGTTTCGAAATTAACTTACTTCAGGATATGCGACTGGGTTGGATAATAACAAATAAAACATTCTGATTTACATCATTTCTTATGAGAAATTGCAACGAATGTGTATTTTTCTTGAATAAATCTAAAATTCTATGTGGCAAGAATGCAAAATTACAACGTAAAAATGTTCAAAAACTAATCTTCGAAAATGTTCGTGACTTCATGGTATGTTGCTAACATACACTATTTTTTTCGGTCTCTGGAGAAACCCGGCCGTTTTACCGTGTTCGGAAAATGCACCAATCTTATTGCTTTCTTTTGAATGCATTAAAGCTGGTGGCTGCCCATGACAGAATCTATGGGTGGGCAAACCAACCTTCGCTTAACTGATGTTAAACCAGCAAGGGTTCTCATAAACGGTCGACCCACTATAATGCATCTACAAATGATCTATCATGGAGTGTCCCGCTCGTCTTCTCCCCAATGCCGCGTATACACGCAATGAACTTCAACTGTTGTTCGGCCAAATCGGTGTCCCATACAGTACTGCTCTCTAGGACGTGACAATCGTGCGTGCCCACCAACCAAGGCTACTAGCCAACTTACGAGTTTGCGTTTAGGCTTAACGAGTTTAGATCGAGAGAAAGGGGGGGGGGCTCACCATGCAGTCATCCCATTCTGTTTCAATGGCACGTAGAAAATAGGGTTGACCAAGTGATACAGCTGGAAGTGGTGTCTCATTTTGCTCTGCCTGTGCGATTCAACTGTCATTCCTTTTGTGCATTGTCGCGGATCGCTGGATAACAATATTTGAGAAAACGATAATGTCATCCAACTATATTGACCTAATTAATTTGTCACTGTTTCAAACGTGCAGAATAATTTTTTGAATAAAATATTAATACCAATAGCTTCTATTTCATAGTTAGGACAATCACAATCTCTACTCTGTAATAAAATAAAATATTCATAATAAATTCATAATAAATTCATAGGGGGTTGTCTCCGGACGAAAATTGTCGAACAGCACCGGACGACTCTGTAAATTTTCCGAAATTTCAATTTTTTCAAAATTTCAATCCGCAAAATGCATTGTTTTTTTAATTGTCGAATTTTATAAGCAACAACAACGCGAACGACTGTACAGAATATATAGAATACAGAAGTATTACAGAATTATAATCTGCAAAACATAATGAACAAAATTAAATAAATTTTAATTTCGTCCGTAAAACATCTCTACTCTGTAAATTTTCCAATAGTTCCAATCCGCAAAATGCATTGTTTTAATTGCCGAATTTTATAGTCAACAACAGAGCGAACGACTGTATCACATAATTATAATTTGCAAAACATAATGAACAAAATTTAATACATTTGAATTTCGTCCGTAAAACACGCTAACTATTAAAACGGAACACTTCTGACGATTGCTATATTCTGAAAATTGAGCAATTAGGATGTCTTGTAATTATTTTTTATTCAAAGATCGCTATATTCTATTATTATTTCGTAAAGGCCCTGAACAAAAAGAAATACTACTGCAATAATTAAAAAAGAATCGTTGCACAAAAAAAAACCGAAAACTGTTTCACAAAAATGCAGTAAATCGGTCTAATGTTTGGTTTTGGTGCACACTCATGGCTAGATAACTTCTTTGGCAGTTAATTTAGGGGAGGCCTGCTCGGTGCCCCCACCGTAAATGCCACGAACCGTGGGCATTGCCATCTACTCCCTTATAGCAAAGACCCGTATAGAAAAGGGTACTGCCATGGTGGGCCACCGATGATAAAGACACTCGTGATATATGACGGCGTGAGATGGGCGGAGCGCAGCGATAATAGCAGACAAGGTGATTGTGGCGAAAATAGATGTTTCAAGATAGCGAAACACTCTTTTTTGGCACTTTCTAACTGCGGGCGCATATTTTTCCCTCATACCATCCGCGCATGGAGGTAATTCCGAATACCCTATACTGATGTAGGATGTTTTGTGTTTGTATATAAATTTGTTCCAACATGCTAAGGCTGTCTGCAAATTTCGATCAACAGCTACCCGAAGATATACAGTACTTTGAAACTGAATTTCGAAAATGTGGAATTCAACAGACACCTAAACGAAAAATACACATTAGGTCACACGTCTCAGCACACATTGATGTCACATTCCGCATAATTTTATCCTTAATACGAGTGTATCGATCACTGGTAATTTGTAATAGGTTGCACCACGATGAAAATTTATTATTATTTCTACTGTCGATTCGATCCCATGAGTGTGCACCAAAACCAGAAGGTCTCATTTACTTTCAAAATTCAAAAAAGTAAATTTGGAAATCGTGCACTGTTTTTTTTTTTAAATACGAAATTCAGAAGAAAGTGCTGCTCATTTTGGGTGAAAGGGTTAACAGTTGTCCCGGGCATGATTATGCATGTAACGCCGGTTCAGTTAAACAGCATCGAAGCCTAGTTCTCATCGCGCACTTTTTCCGGAAAGAACAGGTTCATCAGTAAATATGATTTAAAAGGTTTCTCGAGACACTAAATCGAGGGCCTTTTTTCTTTTTTCCCCCAAGAGCGAACGTTCTCTCGGCAGAAGGGTACGGGGTGCAGGTGTACGGCCGAGTAAATTATGATACTTCACATTTCGTGCATTAGCACCGGGAGAGATCGTAATGAGCGCGTCGTGGTGGGCTTGATGGTTGCGGGAGAAAAAAGGGCGGTTCCACGATCAGGTGGAAAACCGGATAGAATCAGGTTGACGTGGACGGCAGCTATCCTCTATCTATCGTACACTTAATATACTAGATATACTATATACGAGACATTAACTAAATGTTAATTACAAATAGGTGAAGAGTAATTGCTGTATTAGCCAATCTAATCATTACTGATGAGTCAATAAATACGTACACGAATATGTCACAGAGCAGTTATTAAAAGTCGACAAATGATTAAAACCAAATCACGGGGATAATGTTGTCTAAAAATAGAATAAATAAAATTTGGAATACATTTTTATACACTAAAATTTAAATTAAAATCGACATCGTTTGTATTATATTTTTAATAAGTTAATAATTAAATTAATTAATAAATCGTTATATTGTAGGGTAGTACTGTTTATGCAACTGAAGTTTGTCGTTTTGTTTAGGGACGTACGAACTTGCAATATATGATTTAAAATTGGCACACTTGGGGACTTCAAAATGACGAGTTCTTGTACATTAGAAGTACATTTGTACATGAATGGCTAAATCGGCCTTACGTAACCTTCAAACTGTTTAGAAGAAGAAAAAACACAAAGCAATAGTTTAAAATTAAAGTCGAAACAAAAACCGATGTATTAGAAAAGAAATTGACGATGGCTTTGATTTTTGTGAGTTTCTTTCTCGTTTTATAGCAGACCAGATCCCAAATTGTTTTTGCCCCTAAGCAGCTTCATTTCTCAAAATTTCTTCTAACAGAAATCAGAGATGCTTATAAGCAGCGCTTATTAAATAGCGCTTATTTCAGGTCACGCGTTGAATCATCTCTTGACCCCTGCAGTGTGTTTCAACGAGATCGATGATCACTGAGATCAGGCGATCGACTAAAAGGACTTTCACAAACGCACCCCGCATTAACGCACCCCGTGGAAAAGGCGGAGCAGCACCGTCCAATCCAATTTACTCCCAACCAGCACTCCTGCACACTCGGTAACCATTTACGGATCGGGGTTTTATATTAATTATTACCAACCAAGTCGGTTATTGCATAGAGAGATTAGACACGCCGAACATGTATAGATACATTCAGAAACGACGTAAACCATTCCCACCACCACCTCGTCCTTCGGTTTCAACAGCGCGTAGTACTTTTTTTTCTCGTCTGACAACTTGGGCGCGAACAACTTCATAAATACACGAACCCACCTGAAAACTTGTTCGTTTAAAATGTTTTCATTACTTATTACAGTCACTTCTCTCGCTCACTCGCGTGCAAATTTTCAGTTTGCGCCTTCCTTTTCCTGCCCCGGGCGTCCGTCTGACAGTTGGGCACGCACCGGTGCGCTGCTGGCACCCAAACACGATTCCGACGCGGCCCGCTCATATTAACAGTGACGAGCGGAACTGACGTCACCGACGTGCACATATCTGGATCGAGTGCTAGCAAAATTATGCGGCTTCGTATCGTTTTCTGCCGTGCCGAATAAACAAATCACTCGCAAAAGCCGCGAAACCTACGCCATGTAGAACACCATCTCCACCGCTTTCGTCTTCAGGGGGCAATATGGACAAGATTCCAAATCTAACTTAATATTTTTTTATTATTTAAATTTATCTTTCCCTATTATTTACTGAACGACAGCCATTTAAGTGTCAGTGTTTGAATGGGTCGCTATCCATTTTATACATTATACTGCAGATGGACAACATCGTCTTTCCTCAGTTCCCGCCGCAGTTGTCCGCAAGATGGCGCTCTCGATCACAAGCGCATTATTGGCAATAAACTTCTAGCAAATCACAATGTAGGTTTTAAGTCAAACTAAATATCGATGCTTCGTAGAAATTTGTATACAAAAGTGAACTGCAGCTTCATATTGGAGAGAAGCGAGTAGGGGCTCCATTTCTATTGGCTGCCCAGGGTACATGTATCTCTAAATAAGGTCCCGGTAACCTCCCCCGGTATATAATGCCACACGTCTGTATTATCAAAGGATTTTGTTGTAGACTGGGATCAAAGTACAAAGGGGAAAAAAACTCGACGAAACAGCAGAAAAAAAGAGGGTACATGGTTTCGTGATTAATGATTTGCATCATTTCAGCTCTAAATGCTAGCATTAGTTCCAGGTGTACACTTAACGCCAGACCACAATGGCATCGCAGTCAAGAAACTACTATAAAGTTTCTTTTGTGGCTAGTTCAACGAATTTGCAATTTTTAACATTATTTATAGCTTCATTAACTACGGTAGTAGATTATCTATATTTTTTAATTTTCCTTGGTTGTGTGCGGGGCACTGGTTTTTAATCGAAATTGGAAAGCAGCGTGAGAATTTAACTATAAATAAATCGGGAGAAAAATGGGTCACTAATCAGATGGCTTCTCCTTGGTGGTCTCGGACACTTCTTAGCCACGAACTCCAATCTATGTTCGGCTAGGATGCCAAAAGGTGGAGGAGGGAGGGGGGTGAAGACGTTTTTTGAAAGAATGACCCGTCTCTGTAAATAGAAGCAATATTTTGCTCAGCACAATAGAACAATGCCAGGTGAGCGTGAACTATCCGAGAAAAAGCGATCCGTCATTTTAGATAAATTTACTGTCTAAGCTACTAACGTTTTTTGCACAAAAAAATATAGGTGACTCTTCGTGTGAGGGTTGTTGCTTTCAAACCCGTGTTCAAAACAAAGGCGTTCTACGATTTGCTAACACAATGTGCATTAATTATAGCAGGTGTACTACAAATACGAGTGCGTGTGATCGCAACCAAATATTTCTGTGATACTTTGGTTTAGTGAATATTCAGTTACCTAACCAAACGTCATATTCAGATGGTGGTTTACTCAATTGTTAGGATAACTGATATTTAATTTTTTCGGGAGTGTTTTGTTTCGTTAATTGAGGTTTGACATTTGTGAACATTTTAGACGGTTTCCAAAAATGAGATTAGGTTGATTTGTTACATTGTGTCAATTACAATTACAATTACAATATGTACCCACAAGCAGCCCCCAAGAGAGGGGCCTATGGCGGGGGTCGAATGACCAGTTGTATCTGAGCTATTTGTTAAGGAGGTCCAGAACTAGAACTAGAACCCCCCAGGAGGCGACCTGATAAATTTGCCTAGCCTAGCTGCTAATTGTGTCTCCTCCATACGAATGCTCATTGGTGGCCTTCAATGTTAATGTTTAATGAATGACTCCTGTATTCTTTTCCTGTTAACCCCACTCGTGCCCTAAATACTAAATACGATTTTTTTTCTCCTCCTGTCTTGCAGCACGTCTCCTCGGAGATGCGACGTGAGTGCAAGTGCCACGGCATGTCCGGCAGCTGCACGGTGAAGACGTGCTGGATGCGTCTGCCCTCCTTCCGCGAGGTGGGCAACCAGCTGAAGGACCGATTTGACGGCGCCTCGAGGGTGCTGGTCAGCAACTCGGGCAACAACCGGGGCTACCGCAGCAAGAACAACGTGCTACTCAAACCCTACAATCCCGACCACAAGCCGCCCACTCATCGGGACCTGGTCTATTTCGAGAACTCGCCCGACTTCTGCGAGCGCGATCCCAAGCTGGGCATTCAGGGCACCAAGGGACGTCAGTGTAACGACACGTCGCTGGGCGTGGACGGTTGCGACCTCATGTGCTGCGGGCGGGGCTACAAGACTGACGTCAGAGAGGTGCTCGAACGATGCAAGTGCACGTTCCACTGGTGCTGCAAAGTCAAGTGCAAACTGTGCAAATCCAAGAAGACAGTTCATACGTGTCTGTGATCGAACATCGAATGGCGTATCGAGAGGACACCCTGTACAGAATTATGACAGCATCTTTTCTTTAGTGCGTTTCTCCAAAAGTGTTAACTCGTACGAACTTTGTAAAAGTTTCACTAAATGAACTACGACTTGCGGGAACATCAGATTTAGACGTTTCCAAATAAAAGAACAAGACAGCGCCGAGCAAGATTCAAGAACTTTTCCGAAAAGATGCTCTGTTGTAATTCGTCGGAGAATGTAATCAGAAAATATAAGTTGATATTTTCACACTCAAATTGGAGATTTATCTGGTCCAGCGTTGATTCCATTCATTGCACAGTAACCAATCAAGTTGCATAAAATAGCATTCACGATTTTGTAATAGATGGCGCGTCTATCAGTATAAAGAAATAATAATACTCCTGATATACCTCCAGATAAACACGCCTTGAGGTTTATTAACCCTTCAGTTAACGCTATTCGCCCGTTATTAAGGACATTTCGTTGCAATCCAAACAGTTTAGTTAATTATGCATATAATCACACCGGATATTGGTTAAACCGCCAGGAGAGGCTACATTATATTCAATAGTTAGTTTGGACAAGATTTACATTTTCAATCATGGGAAAAAAAGTTTGTCTGAGACATACGATAACCTTAACTCAAACAGCAGGCACAAATACATTCATTTTACAAGACAACGATGACGTTCATATTTAACACCAACAATATTCTAAACAATTCGAAGAGCAGAAACATAATTGAATATCTATCTTCAAAAACAAATCAGATGAAGTGATATTATTTATTGTTATTTAATGACGACCACAATCAACTGAAAAATATAATTATCCAAAACGATAAAAATCGTTAACGGCGATATCAAAGCTTATCATAACAATGAATTGATTTAACGTTGAGTACACCTTTTTAAATATTATACATGTATTAGTATATATTATTTGCCGGTGTCACGTATACTGTGTATGCGTGTTACTGGTTCGACTGTGCTATTAATCAAATCATTCATAAAATGAGGATGCTTTGCTTTTTGGTTGCTGAATTTCTTAACTCAGCCTTGTCTTGAACTTTCACACGTCTGGAACAATTTTAACACAGTGTTTATACAGAGTAGATGGGTGTCGCCACTGAGCATCGGGCAAAACGACTGTCATTGTCACAGCGTAAAAGAAAAATTTGAGTTCCTGTAGCAGTTCTTGGAAAGAATTTCTGAGTGCGAAATATAGTGCATAGGTCTTTACTGCAGATGACGGGTTCTCTTCCTCCTCCTCACCCCCAAGTTTCTAATTTATGAATAGTCGAATTAAATGTTCTTGCAGATCACAAACTATTTTGGGGCTAATCGTGCTGTATTATATAATTATTATTTATTAAAGATCAATTTTTTTGCTCTCTGTATGTTTTGAATGTATAAATATTTTATTAAATTGCGTTTCTTTACCTGGGTAATATATTATCGTGGCTTGAAAAGAACACTTTCTTGGATCACCTCCAATGTTGCAGTAGCAATGATTCATCAGCCAACAACATTTCTGGATGGCTTGTGTGGTGTTGACGATGTAAATATTCATGTAGTTTGTAAATAAAAAATAAATGCAAATGAATTCATTTCTTCGAGTATAATTATGAAATAAATTCCAATATATGCTTCGTAACCTAGGATGTAAAACGCCATCAAACTACGATGAAGTAAAAATCGAGCGAAAATCATCAGCAAATTGCAAATGTCGTACTTAATTGGAACGCCTTTCGTTCTCTATACGAACCTGTAATTATAATTCATTGCGATAGATGCAGGTACGTCGCCAACAGAGACCTTGCAGTGTCTTGTCTGCACGTTAATTAAGGTAAGATACGGCGTCTCAAATGTCTAGAGACGGAAGGACGGAATACATAAATGATATATTTGTCTGTTGCATTAATTGAGCGACATGTCGCTTCGACTGTGGCTACGTATTTCAACAGGAAATTGGGGGAAATATTTTTTTAAAGGGGAAGGGCAAGAGAGAGGAATAAAGTTTAACCTCTTGATGTTCGCTTACCAACCTTTTGTCGCCACGTCACGCTCCATCGCAGCCATTTTTTTGTCCAACACGAATTCTGCAGCTATGGGTGGGATTACCATGGAATAGTTTAAACTGGAACTTCATAATCTTGTCATTTCTTTAATCGAATTTAGATTGCTGATAGTTCAAAATCGGTTTATAGAATTGACTTGAAATTATTATTTCTATCACGCCTTTGTTAAAAATATATAATGATATAATGTAAATCATTTGATTTTGTAAAATTTGCTTCAGCTTAAGTTTGTTTCTGCTAACGTCATGAGGTAAACAGGACAATTTGGTAAAAACGGATGATGCGATCAGATCCGCCTACATCACGTTTTTATATTATATATTTTTTTTACTAATGTTTGAATATTTTTGCAAACTATTTATTTTTTTGGCCAGAGAACATCTGGGCGTCTTTCATTCATGCCAAAGTTGAGGAGGGCTCGCTCCCACATTGGATTGCATGTCACGTTGTACATCCCCTGTCCCACATGACACGGCGACTGTTCGTCCATGCCACTAGCCCACTATACGACCTTTTATCATTTTCATTGCAGTCGTAAATAGTTTTCGCCGAACGAGTAAACCATTCGTGTTTTTTGTGTATTTTTTTTCGTAATGAGAAAAAAAAACTTCTTTCCAAAAGTCACCCACACAGCGCCGGTAATGAAGTGGGGCCGGTCAGAGAATGGTTAACCTCTCTCTCTCCAAATAATTAACTTTCATTTTAGTATACCGTTGCCCCACAACATACGATACATTTCTCAGACATAAAAATGATTAAACGATAAATCGATATAAGATCAAATAAATTTTAAATGTTTACATTTAGAAACTCAAGTTTCTAATTGGAACATAAACAGAACATTTCAAAATGTCAACAACTGATTTGCAAATAGCATTTTTACGCAATGGATAAATATCAATATTCCTTTATTTCTGGAATGATCAAATTTGAAAATTTAAATCAGATGATGATCCTATATGTTTTCAAAAAGTTATTTTCGAGGGTATCCTTCATCTTGAGAAATAACTAAAGCGTCCTTTCTTTTTCTTCATATTTTCTTCATCTTGAGAAATAACAAAAGCGTCCTTTCTTTTATAACAGCTTCATGAGGAGTTACTGTATCATTTTCAAAGATACCGAAACATGATTTGATTTTCACCTAACGAAATCAAATGGCATAACTGGTATTGTCTTAAGGGGGCTCTCGTCTTTCGTCCGTTCTGCCCCGTTTCACATAGTAGTACATCCACATACGTACCTGTATACCGGACCTACGTGTGTCCAGGTATGGCGGAGAACCGACCGTCGTGCTCACGTGATGAAGAGAGCGAACCGATCTATCGTCGTTACATTTATCTCAGCGGGTATCCCGTTTCTTGTGAATGATTTCTGCGGCTATCCCGACTAATTAGTTCGTGCCCAGATCCCACGTTCTCTCGGTCGGTTCCCACCGTCCCATCGACGTGCGCTATCGGCTTGTGCGCGACTAAACTTTCTTCAGGTATTCGCATCCCGTTTTACCTATCACTAGATGACGTTGCAACGGTCTGCTTTTGTCAAAAACTGAATCTGGCCATTTTGTAGGATTTTTTTCTTCTCACCATATCACTAGAATGATACAATAAAAATTCGTTCCACAGTATACTCATCACTCCCGACGACCAGTGGTAGCAATTGGAATCAAACATTTTGACAGCTTCAACGCAAATAACTAATACAG
Source organism: Mycogona germanica (assembly GCA_034698785.1). Classification (NCBI taxonomy): domain Eukaryota; kingdom Metazoa; phylum Arthropoda; class Diplopoda; order Chordeumatida; family Chordeumatidae; genus Mycogona; species Mycogona germanica. Next base: position 4,850 of record JAQGBY010000221.1, on the reverse strand, counting down.
GTATAAGATAGATTTATAATTGCGAAGATGTACAGGTACGTGTACTTGAAATTCTCAAATTATCTCGACGATAATTTTGATATATTTATAGAATCGTGTCGATGTGCACATTTCTGGCACTGGAGTTTCGTAACTTTTTACCTTCTCTCAGATCTAACCATGTTTGTGTCAGCAATTCGCATTTCCCATGTCTATGAATGCCGTCGAAAATACGAATTAAAAGACTCAAACGAAACAAAAAAAAATTCACTCAAAATGTCGCATTTACAGTGCATGTAAATAGACGACATTCGTTATGAACAGATATACAGTATATATATTGTGTAAGAGAGTCGTTAAATGTTTGTCCACTCACATACCTAAGTGGCAGAACACTTAATATAAGCCAGGCAGTTGATACGCACCCCATTAGTAATGCTTTCTTGGAAGAAGAAAAAAAACAAACGTATATTGCAATAACAAATGATAGTCTCGTTATCTATAAATGCGCGTAATCACGGCTACGGTAACTCAGGAAGCGACACGGAATCATGGAGCTCGCTGTCCGACTAAACGGAACGATGTGGCCAGTTCACCCCCTTCCATCACCTGAACACCTGCGGATGCTTCGTGTCCGGGGAGAGGAGAACACGTGACACACGGTGTTGGTCAAAACAGGCATTCATCATTTCCTGGTTGCGCAGAAAATCAGAACATTTAGATTTAACGCTGCACTCGGCCGAGTTATTTTGTCAATTTTATCCGCACGGCGAGGGAATTAGTTTGCGGAGCTGAAGGTGACACCAAAACATATAACAATACTGCATTTTTATATTTAGTGCACATTGAGGATATGACCTATGCATAATCCCAGTTGACCCTGGTTGTTTCAAACCAGAAACAGCTTGGAAAGAAATTTATACGTACGATTTTTTCGGAATGAAATTTAATCGTAAGCGGGTTACGATTAATCTTTACCTAGCAAACCTAGGCTAGGCAAAAAGAACCAGTTTCTCCTGTGGGGCTTTCAGGTAAGGTAAGCCGTCGCAACAATTTATTTTTATTTTTTTGAAGTAGCTCCGTTGCAATTCAGAGCATCGAAGAAGAATTTATTTCATGCTCTTAAGTACAGCGGACGCACCGTGGCAGCTCACATTCAGGTTCGAATAGCTGCTCGTCGCTGGTGTAAATAGACATATTGCTATTTTAGGCGCGAACAATGATAAATAGAAGCTCGCCCTGGGTGTCGTTTCCCGACGAATCTTCGCGCCCTGTGATTGGCTCATTTGGCGACATTTTGGCGAAGTTGGCAAATGTCGCCAAATTAGCCAATCACAGAGCGCCGAAGATTTTTCTTCGCGCTAAAGACTCTTCGAAAAACAACACCCTGGTATCTAATATAATGAAATCTCTATGATATCCCCGCAAAGGAGTTATTTGTCCCTAGCTGGTCTTCTGACTCCTACCATAGGACCACCCGGGACTGCTTTCAGAAAAATATTGAAATTGCAATTTTACTAATATATCGTTATTTTACTCGTTTTATTCGAGTGTCTTATATGCGCCACTCGTGACACTGCAAACTTATGTTGTTCGACCAGCACAAGATAGCAGTTATGTTATGTTATGTGGTTTTGTGGATTGTGGCGCTGCGTTGCATTAGAAAAAGAAATTTTTTTGAAATTGCCGACTATAACAGCTGGTCTACTTAAAATGAACAGTTATTTTATTTTAACATAAACTTGTTAACCTGGAAGCTACCACGTCGTTAGTATAGTTAAGAACAAACGTGATTCAAATTCAAATCTGTTTTGGCCCATAAAATTAAAATGCATCCAATTAGAATTGTTCAGTAAGGGGTCACCGAAAACGAGGCAATCATGCTTCCATGCATGAAGAGTAATAAAACAAATAAAGATAATGATAGAACAACAACAACAAAACAAAAACAGCCCCCCACACTGTAAATCATGGTGACCGAATGAGAAACAACGTGGGGTATTAAAATTCAAGACAAATTGGACGTTACGTAATACACGTATGCTATTGAATGTCACGCCACAATGATATTTACTTTATAGCATAAATATTTAAAAAGAAAACCTTCATTTTCCGGAAAAGATTTTGTAAAACTGAGATTGGTTTACGGTTTCTTACTGTTGAAGAAATTCACAAGTGTTCCAGGTTCATATTCCCACATTTTCACCTTCCGTCTGTTCCTATCCAATTGTGACCAGTAACGGAATCGACACAACCTTAAAAAGACTAAGTATGACTCTGTTCACCATGCTGTTAATTTGGCGCAGAATCGAACCCTTTATTAAATATGATGAGGCAACACTTCAATTCAATAGATTCTGCTTATTCAATGAGAGCGGTATAAAATGGTTCTGCGCTTAAAAATTGAAGACTAATCGTTTGAATTCATCGTGGATCTGTATTGTACATCACTTTTATCAATATAATTTCCACAACTCCATACGAACGCAGGCTCCTGGAATTAATTTCTGCGATCAGCCAACCAACGATGTACAACACGTAACAAAAGCGGAAATTCCTCATCCCGAATTTTCCCTCCCGCATAGGCGCGTACCTTACAATAAAGTAAAGTCTGTATTATAATTTTCTTTGAGGAGACACTAAAAAGCGAGAGTGATGAACTGTTTTTGCGCCTTTCTATCAGTGAAGAAAAATAATTGTTGCGCATAAATGCATTATGATGGAGGCTGAGGTGGCATGGCCGTGGATTAATGTTCCTCGTTCGACACCAAGAGGCTAAATAAGACACTACAGTGCATGTAAGACATCAAAGAATGATGTGCTATACTGAAAAGCATTTAAAATATTCGCTTGTCAATCGAATAATTATGAAATGCGAGTATAGCAACAGATTAAATTAAGGAATAAACAATAATTTTATTCGAGATCATTCAGTAGTATATTGATGGATGCGCCCATAATAAAGTAAACATTGGAATAAAATTTCAATCTGTTATCTAATTAGATATTGATATTGAGTTTTAAAATAGAAAATGTTTTCGTGTGAGAAATAATATGTATTACTTTTCGTATTAAGCAAACGGTGTTTTTATTAAGAAAATCTGTTTTTATAAAATTGGAGGGTAAAATAAAATGCCCTTGATTGTGTGTACGTTTTTGAAATTGTTCTGCTTCTCAAACGCGACCACCTTCGAGCGTGGTCATACCTGTCGAGGGTTCGCGAATATGGTCGTGAAAGACAGACAAAAGCATCTAAAAATAAAAGCACGGGGAAAATGAGATGTGAAGGAGTGGTTAATATGGGTTGGAGAGATATGAGAAAAAAAGGCACATCATCTCCTTCCACCTTCTCTTTCTCCTGCTTCTTATTTCGTCTCACTTTCCTTAATTCCGTTTCAAGTCTTACACAACCGGCTATAAACGTATTGCGTCGCTTTTTTTAAAAAACATTCATCATGTTCGCAGCGAAGAGAAGAACTAAGCTGATGCTCGATGCATGCCATCAACCATATCAGCAAGGATTACTTGTAAAAAATACATTAAAAAATAAAACACACCAACAAATATCAAAATTTTTGCATTTTTAGTAGTCAAAATTGCAGCACTACATAACGATTTTCCTTCTGAATGTCTCGCGCGCAAATTAAATATATTAAAAAAAAATTTGACTCACTTTTTTTTTGCATTTAACGAAATGCAAATTTCCATGAGCTGATGAGTTAACTCCGTAATATTTACATAATCAGGCAGGAGATCTTTTTTACACAACGTCAACAATACGTAGATTTGATAATTAATGAAGCTATTTTTTGGATTTAACGTCTTAGGAAAAACTCAATAAGAAATCATTTTTCGCAAAGTACATATTTTTTGTGAGCACTTGGTTTTCAGTACGTTTCTTAGGCGATAACGTGGTGGCCAGTGGCAGGCGAAGGCTGACGTGCTTTCCATTCCGTCCTAGTGCAGCACGCACTCATTAGCTTGAATAAAAATATATAATTTCAATTTTCTAAAAAGCGTTTGTCTACCTTTCACCTTAGATTGGAGGAGGAGGAGGGACGTCGGGAGGGAGTAAGAGGGGTGGGGGCGGGGGAGGACTACCCGACAGCATTGCCAGATGAAGATAAGGGGGTGGGGGTGGTGGGAGGGGGAGGCAAGCATGTGAGGATGTGGGTGGGGAAAGGGAGGAACGTCCCATAAAAGGATGGGCGCTGCAGAGGCTTTCTCTGTCCCTTGCAACAAATGAGCTAAGCAATTGGCCACGCTCGCTAAACAAAATGTACAGGATCAGCGTGCCAAGAGCGAAGGATTGGCACATTGCACGGCGCTTGTCAGTTAACAAATTCAAATATAAAGACCACTAACAAAATTAAAGGGGCAAAAAAGATGAACAATCATTTTCCTATTGAAAGTAAGAGAGTCATGAACATTATCAGACATGCTGCTGGAACGCAACATTTAACAATTAAGAAGTTGTAATTTCTGGTGCACAAATCTTTTCAAGTAAATAATGTTTAAATAATTTAAAAATGTGGATGTATTTCTTTTAGTGATATCAGATGGTTAACATACGGATCAGCAAAAATTCAAAATGGCTGTCGGAAATGTTAAAGATCATGAGTTTATCTCAAACTGTTTAATAACTGACAATGTACTCGTACTTTAAAATGTCGCCTTAATGAAGAAGATGATCGGAATAGTTCTCCTCAATGACAAAGGTCTAATGATGTTTTAAGCATCATTTCATTTTTTTCTCACGCACGTTTAAAATCTCAATCGTGGTTGGTCATTTGCAATATTTCCTCTTGAGTGCTGATTGATCCAAACAAAAATACAATTCCATGAAACAACAAAACGTAAAAATGGGCCTA
>JAQGBY010000220.1:0-54068 GCA_034698785.1 Mycogona germanica | reverse complement strand
CCATTCCGAAGGAAGGCGTGCGTAGGAATTTCTCTCGCCCGAAAAATTCCAGAGGTCTCGGTCGGGAATCGAACCCATGATCTCGGGAATAACAGCTCGACACGCTAACCATTACACCACCGAGACTACATCAAGAAACTAGTACTGTACATGTCTAGATTGCCTGTATAGAGTGCATTACGTGCCGGCCATTCAAGTCGTTTAAAAAAAACTTAATAATGGCAGGGTTAATGGGAATAGTGGCGCAAGTAACGAGTGAGATAAACCCCTCCTAGACTAATCCTCAACGGGCGTTTATGGACAACAAACAGTAATGAAGTGCGATGTACGAAACACATTGGTCCGTTTCGAGCGAGAGACGGCCATTTCGAACGCCATTAACAGTCCACCACATCGAATTTAGATACACACCATGCGCACATAGAAACACACAATAAAGAATACAGAACTAAACCGGTTTTCCTTATCCCGGCTGAACACAGGGGTCGGCCAAGCATAAACTACTGTAGATTTCAATAGTTTTCAGTAACGCGTCGAAGAAGAAGACGGATCCTGGATTTTATTGGTGGCGCTGGAATTATTTTAAGTCGCCCTATTTTACATATTTGACATGCCACGATTAAGATATTGATAGTTGGCCGCGTTAGTAAAAGTTATCAGCGTTCGTTCGAAGTGTATAGTTCACGAACGGATCATTAAGACATTATTTATTATTTTCAAGACATGCATCGCATCATCTCATGAGTGATACTCATAGCGAAACTAACAACTAATATTTAATTCTCATTTCTGCATCATGGAGTCAGTCATATTCTCTCGGTCTCTCTCCAATAATTCCAGGACTGTCGTGGTTGGTTCAGCGAAAAACCAGAATATATATATCGATTAACATGTCCGATTTCCCAAAACCGGAACGCCTCGTGACATCCTCATATTACCCAATCGTGTCCGATGCTCTTGTCTTGTGAACATGTAAGATACCTTGTTAATTCGAGAAGAAAAAATGGTTTAGCAAATTGCAATGCATGTATAGTGATTGCCTCTGTTGGTTGTTTTTATTCGTTATCTTTTTGCTCTAATTTTTAAATGATGTCCAGCTCAGCGTAGACAGAAAAACTCGACACAGTATTTCGAGATAGTTGCCCACGAACTCGCCTTTAATTCTAAGAGAACAAATACGGGACAGACACCCATAACCCTAAATAGATTATTTAAAAAAAAATTCGAAACCATACGTATCTACAGGCTTGTAACCTCTAATTGTTCAACGTCTTACAAAATGTTCAACATTCAACACAGACAGAGACAGAAAAGAGATTCAGCATGGAAAGATAAAACAAGACCACGGATGAACGTTCTCTTGTACGAATGAAAGAAAAACATTTGATATAATAAAATAGCCCTGAATAAGTTTAGCTGATTAAAAAAAAACTAGTTATCTCTTCTATTTTAATTGTTCTCTTTCATTGATATCGGCTGTTCTTTTTCATTAGATGGCGTCAATTGTGTCGTCTCTCGGCAATTATCGTTTTAGCATGAGATGGCTTAGGGGTGCGCATAAATTGACGCAGAAAAGAAAGTTCGCCCACCACTTTTACTGAATGTACATGGGTTGGAGGAGTCTGATGTAATTTTTTCTCGAAATGCGCGTGAGGAATTGAGTGAGTCCGGCGGGGCGCCCAGCGCAATGCAACAGGAGGCGGGTCTGTCCTCGGGCTCTTGTCAGCGCAAAAACAGCTCAATCAAGACATAGTCCTTTATACATGTATACCAGAGCATAGGCAGGCCAAGAACGTCAGGCAGATATACTGTATGTAGCTCTCTTGCTCCCAGCGCCAGCTCCACCGAAGAAGAAAAAACCCCAAGATTTTTCCTCCACCAATCCCTATTATTTTTAAATATTTCATTCCCGCCAGGCAGGCTCTAAAAAGGGCGGGTTCTGAGAACGCGGTTGGAAATAATAATAAAAAATACACACACACGTTTTACGGTGTATATTCACTGTTTATAGGCTCGTACAAGTCCATGTAGATGAAGAGCGAAATGACTTGTTGTTTTGATGATGGCTCGACACCGCTCCCCCTTTCCCTTTCAGGGCTTCTCTCCCGCGCCCTAACCTTTCAATAGGTGGTAGAATAATGCGCCATTTTGATTTTTTTAAATACAGCAGTTGACGCTTTTCGCACCTCCATTGATTGCCTTAATGAAGACATTCTGGAAACAACAAACTACAGAGCTCTGTAATGATGATAAGTCGATTGAAATTGCTTGCCACCTTTTGGCTTGCAATCAATAAAAAATCTTGATTTCTAAATTCAAATGCAGGATAAGAAATGAAGACTGCCTTTTAGAAATTTAATTCACATTGTTTTGATCATTTTTAAAAAAATAAGCTTCCCACGAAACTTTGTCGAGACAGTCGAAACGAGAACGAAACCAAGACGACACCAGATCATAGAGCAAAGTCTCGTCACCATTGAATTGAAATTGATCATATTCGCCCTGAGATGAGGATTCATAAAAAGAACCTTTTTCCCCCCCCCCCCCCCCAGAGACCACCCATCTGGCAATTCCTATATGCGCATAGACACAAACCTTGGAGGCAAACTGATGTTCAATTACATTCTTACTGTAATTGGGCGCTTTCCTGCGGTCTCCAGACCACCTAATACGTATATCTGCAAGCTCGCCCGCCTTAAATGAGTGAACATTGCAATAGTAATAGCAACACCGAGAGGAGAACGTACACAACATGTACATTTGAGACAAGTTCTCTACAATTGAGACCAACTCTAAAATTTGTTATTCTTATTATGGAGCTGAGGCATGCAGATAAGACGTTTAACCATAGAGCATCAGAAAGATATGGCATAATAATTGTTTTCTCTACAGTTGAAAAAAATAATATGCCGCTCGTCACACATCAAGCCAGACAAATCTTATGCTCTTTCTTAGGCGTTGCACGACAGGATAACAATGCACTGTACATAATGCACACAGACATCTAAATTACGGTTTATAAAAAAAATATATTTTGAATAATGAACGCATTCGTAATGTGGCCAAATGCTTTATCTCAAACAAGGTGGTCACCCAGGTTCGCCTGAGCTAAGAATAACACGGAATAAAATATTGATTAATAAATTGATTAAAATTAATTAAACTGTAATTATACGTTAATCCTTTATCGTTTATATCCTAGTAAGCATGCTTGAAGTTGCTCGAGAGATTTAAAATGTGCTTGAGATTGGGGCAAATTGTTCTTTGAAATCGTGTTCCTCAACATCAGATTTTTAAATTTATATAATTTAGATTTTTCAAACGTTTGGCAATTGAAATGTCTAATCGAAAAATAATCGTTTTTGAAAATATCGGTTTGATTAATTTTGGTTTTAAGTAATGCTAATTTATTATATTTTTTTAAATATTAAAAATATTATTCTGGTAAATAGAAATGTGTGTAGTTGGAATTGTAATCAGGTGTGCTTTGTTTTCACGTGATATCGACAGCGTCATTCGTTTGATGTGGATAAGACATATTTTATTTTTCAGACGAATGGTTGACTTTTAAGAAATTTTAAATGATATTTAATAATATTGAAAATAGAGATCCGAAATTTCATCGCTACACAACTGGGAGAATTAATCTGCAGGTATAATTTCATTACGTTTCTTTAAGCAGTTCGTGGAGTTTTAAGAGGTTAAATCATGATACCTACTATGTAGTTGCTCACTTTCATTATGTATTATCTATAGGAGCTGTATTTGCTATTCTAGGAGGTCTTTCTTTCTGACTTCCCCTATTTCTTGGATATACCCGTGAACCCCTTAACAAACATTCATTAAGCAATAAAAATGGAGATTGTGGCCGGGACAGGCCGGACGAAAAAAGACAAACGAGAGTTGGCGATAACTCTCCTAATATAATAATAATAATAATAATAATAGTAAACTATTATTTAAAACGAAAAAATTAAACTAGAAAACCGTGGGAACTGACGCTATATAGATAAGACGATGACGATTCACATCTAACTTAAGTCTTATCTGTAGCATCAGTTCCCACGGTTATCTAATTTAATTTTTTCATTTTAAATAATAGTTACTATTATTAGAAGAGTTATCACCAACTCTCTCTCGTTCGTCTTTTTTCGTCCCGCCATTGCTAAAATGTGAGACATCCCCACCACCACCACCACCAACTCCATCAAGATGCTAAAATTCTTAATGCTGCTGCATGTACATAGTGTCTCTGAGTTGCATTTCGCGACAACTGAAGAGAGCATTGTACGACATCACGCATGCGAGTCAACCTAGCTTGGAATCCGCCATCCCTAACGAGAATCTTGTTCGCACGCATGTACGACTATGAGCCATCTTTTCTCAATTATCTTTTCACGTTTAATTGACCACGAAAGTTGTTATTTCTTGCGCTCAGAAATTGCCAGACTTCGTCTTTATATGGCTCCGTCAGACGGTCACGAAACTCAACAAAAACGATTAAATTCTTCTATTTCTTTCCACGCTTCTGAAGGCAGAAGATGTGAACAATTATAAAAATTTGCAAATAAGATCGTATAAAAATCAAGACCCTGATTTCTGAAATACGGCTAATGTGGATGCATAAAAAATCTTAAATGCATTCCACAGCAACATTTCGTCAACCGACAAAATTGACAAGCGCACGAATTGAGCAACCGATTTTGTTTTCTTCGTGGTTTGTGTTCCCAAACCTGGTTCGAATTGAAAGTTAACTTTGCTGAACGACTACCAACCAGTTACCAGGACTTTAAGGGGTTATTTTAACGCGCATTTGGAAAAATAATCCGCACTCATCGTGATCCCGAGTTCCGCCTGGAAACTCGAGATGACCCCATTGCTAGTTTTTTTTCACTCTCCTAAACGTCCGCGAGTAAATTTTGCGGTAATTTTTTTGCTTCCCCCTTTTTTCATCCCGTATAGTTGTCGTCAGTGTACTGTAGAGCGGGTTACACTGTAGCTGGAGGATACATTACCGACACAGACAGACGCAAGCCGCTGTCAACACATGCGGAAATATAAACATGCCTGGTAGCCGACAACTGGGTGCTTGCCAGTAATGCCAGGGTATCTATTTTCAGTATAGAAGAAGCTGAAACATCAACGTCAACTTGATTGGGACCCCTTTCTTATTCCACCGCATGAGATTCCGAAAGACAATTTCAATAATCCGAACATGCACGAAAGTGGTCTTAAGGCGTTTGACTTAAGATCATTCATTCGGTCACGTGATGCGTATTTGAAGAAAACCCTCTTTTCCAAAATTTTAATGACACTCGAGATCTATCTAGCAAGGTCAAGCAGATCATCGTGTAACTACGATATAAAGTCACATTTACCTATTGGAGCATTTCACATTTTGCTCCACGTTAATGTCAATTTGTTTTGATGAGACGCGAACGATTTCAAATGACTACGCTAGAGATTTTAAAATCATGCGCGAGTTTGGGAAAACAATCACATTTCGATGGAGCAAAACGCGAAATATTTAGTGTAAAATGATGCTTAGGGTACAAAAAAAAACTTCTCAACATTCGGCTAAGCTTATTAACACACAAGCCCTCCTAGTTCAATAAATTTTGTTTAAATATGAAAATATTTTCATATCAAATTGCAACTAAAATGGTGAAATTGCAGGACTACAATTTGAAACTCGACAACGAAGATAGTTAAACGTAAAATTTAACATATCTTCTCGAAGATTCTTCTTAAATTTTACATTTAACTATCTTCTTAAGAAATTCTTAAATTTTACGTTTAACTATCTTCGTTGCCGAGTTTCAAATTTTAGTCCTGCAATTCCACCATCTTAGTGAATACTACTATCATTAGCTCCTCTCTACTTTCTTTGTACTGTACAACATTCGCTCAAAGAAAAATAATGACAAACCTGAGTTTTCTCCCTTATTTATGATTAGTTTGTAGCGATTGATTGATAGAAACAAGTTTCGCTCGCTCTAAACAAATCAACAAGACAACATCGCATTTCAAAATAATAAAATAATAAAAATTTAACACATGGCACTGTATGAATAAATTTTTAAAAAGGTCAGCTGACGTTGGCCTCAAAGCTGAATAATGTTTGGACAACTTTTCCTGTCGGTAACTAAAAAATAAAGATGTAATTCTAGCACCGTAATAAAACAGGGGATGGGTTGGTTGAGGCAGAGGGCAAATGATGGGGGTGGTGGAACAGCGACTGACTCAGTAACCCATGAATACATACTATCGAATAACCTCTCTCGCCATTTGCTAAGTTGAGGCTTGAGGGGAGTTATATTTTTAGGTCCAAGTGGATACTGTGCTGGAAAAACTTAGAACAGCTGCGAACATGGCGGATAGGTTACGAGCCATTGATCGTGGAGAGTTATGGGGAGACGAAAATTCCAGTTTGGATAGGGGATCGGGGTTAGGGGGGTTGGAAAAGGACTCGGGGATGATGACAAGAGACACTTGAGTATAGATCAACTTTGACTTCGAATAGAAATTCTAATTCGGGGGGTAGATACGTGTTAGGTCAGAATTCTGTGACGTCACGCGGAGTCCCAGCAACCCTGAGACGCCCTTTACGAAAACGCTCGCAGGATCAATACGGGGTCTAAAACATTGGGGAGTGTAATCATGATCATGTTAATAAAGAAAATTCCAGAAAAATAATTCTTCATTGATCCAGAATGCGCTTCACTGTTAAAAAATCTTTATATGCATTTAGTCGACGTCTGGGTCAAACTAGCAAAGAAGCAAACGATCTTACTTTGTAGTCTAAACAGAAAACTTCAGACAGCAAAAAACTTGTGAAAACGATAAAGATGTTTTTACTTACATTCAACGTTTATATTGAAGCTTTGATTTGTTTTCTTCGCTGAAAAGGTGACGACAACGGGTATCACGCCACTAAACAACTTCAAAACAAGCAACTAACCGATGACGGATCGAATCCCGATATTCTCGCAATCGCGATTGCGATCCAGACCAATGTTTCAGTCGTCTCGGTCTTTAAATAATCCATTAGTGATAACTTGAACACTGATACCAGTTACCGAGAACAATATTTTTTAAAATATTTAAATTTTGAGACAGTATTCCTAGTCGACGCAAAAAATTTAAATTATCGAATGACATTAATTAAAAATGAAAGTCATTTGCAATTATCGATCGTTGCACGTTTCGCTTGGTTTTTAAAAAAAATGGTGATGATGCGCTGCTACACGGTGAGAGAGATTGAAGCGGCGCTTACATTATCGAATATTTCAGCTGAGGATCTATAGAAACGCCATTTTGTTTTGGTCTTTCCGTGAGCTATTTCTTAAAAGAGGTCCGTCCCCCAGCGTTTCCGCAATAAAAAACCCCAGGAGACGTCCTGATAATTTGGCTAGTCTATAAATCTGATACCAAGGTAGGTTGGTATCTTTAACGTGAACCTGATATCGATCAGGCGTTTAGGAATTTCTCACACACAAAAACAAAACAACGTGTTCACTGCAAACTCTCTCCATCATGCAGATAAATTATTGTCATCGCATGCGCGTGTCGAGAGCCCAAACAAAATGACATTAATTGAGGCAAACGTGAAATGATCGATAACATGTAAACGCCGCTTCAGGTGGTTCATGTTGGTCTTTCTTTTTTATTTATTTTTATTCTTCAAGAAAGGTACCTTTCTTGGTGCTTATTGCACTATGTGAAAGGCACATTTTCACCAGTACGCCGGGATAAAATATTTAATCGAATTGTAAATAAAAACTTATAAATTGAAATCAAGACTGGAAACACGATATATAATATGTCCGATAGGATATCCAATTTGTATTCCACATTTATCATGATATTAGCATTTATAATCTCGAAATTACCAGAAATAGCCAAATTGATCATAAAATGGACATAATCGCACTTATGGCTCGATATCATTTTAAGAATTTACGGTCAAATTCAAAACTTGAACATAACTTGGTGATGACGAAAATAAGGGTTCAGCAATCCTCAGTTGAGAACTTGATTTTCACAGAAGTTGCTCCGAAGTTGATTTTGATTTTGAGAATGACCAAAATGCAGCACACAGCGAATGCCTTATCTCATGGCACTCAACCAATACAGCAAGCGCCGTTCAAACTGAGAGCGCTTTCAGGTAATTATTCTCGGAGGGTTGAGGCGCCGCTATAATAACGACTTCAGCACCTTGAACATTGGAAAACGCATTTGCGATAGCTCTTACCACAAAAATTAAAAGAATCGCCATAAAATATTTTGTGCATTGTAGAATTGAAAATATAAAGAAATTTCAATATGTACACCATGACTTGTTTGACGAAACAGTACCGATTCAATATCTAACTATACCTAAACGGTGGCACTTCTCAACCGGATCGCTCAATCGCTGATCCACAGACAACAAACGGAATTTCTTGATCAATACTTTTTATTACTGTAGAATAAATTGGTGAGAAAAGGCAACCTTTCGATTAATTGACAAAACATAAACAAATACATCACACAGCAAACGAAACTTTACACTGCACCGTGTTTCCATCTATCTTCAGCACCCTAAGACTGACCATTTATCCTTTGATTACCAAAGAAAGATCATTTTAGATTTTGGATAAAGATATATTTGAATAGTGCAAGCATGAATATAAAACCTGTGCATCTTCCATTTTATTGTACTCAAATTTAGAAAGCGGACCAATATAAATAAATACCCCACAAAATCATAATTTCTTCTTTGGCTGCGCTGCGATCTCAATTTTTGTCATCAACTCATCCCACAAAACAAATTGCTTAGTCACAAGCGATATCTTTTGACAGGAGTTAAGAAATCATTACAAACGTGAAAACTCTAAAAATAAAATACTGGTATCCGATTGGCAATGCCGTTGACGTTACTGATCACATTTAATTGAAAATGAGAGTGTACCTCGCAACTTAAGAGTGAGAAATAACTACTTAAACACTCATTGAAACGGTTAAAATGAGAACAAACGGGAAATTCACAAACCATAGGCACGATAGAAAAATGGAATTCGCACGAATTCAGTACCGAGAAAAAGGATACAATGGCATTATACGATGCAATCAGCTTTTGGACTTCATCTGAGAGTGCGACCGATCTTTCCTGAAAAACATTTAGAAACATATAATGCATGCAGTGATGACGTAGTTGGACGTTTCACAAAATGCTGATTGTATGTTTGCAAATTGTCCAAAATGAGTAAAATTTGACGGTTTTTACAAATCTGAAAAATATTTCATTTCCTATTTTTATCCCCAAGATTTTAACAATAGGTTTTTGAAAACTTAAGGCTCAAGTTTCTGAAGATCTACAGGTATACACAAAAATACAAACTTCTAAAAAATAACTCCTTGATTACGAAAAATGCTTACTTCCTGACGAACTTGAATTTGCTTCAGTTGAGTCAGTTTACCGAAATGTGATGGCGTGGCTAAAAAAAAGTAGTTAAATTAACATTGTTTATTCGCTATTAACGCTGATTCCTTATCAGACTCAGTTTAGCAGATAATTTTACCTTTAATGTGCTCGCTTTCAAAGACTGGAAGTAGAGTGCGTAGAGTTTCCAGTTGGTCCACAATGCTGCGAATGTAGACGTCCTCTAAATAGATATATTATTGAGTTAAAAAAGTGTAGACAATTTGACGTTCTTGCAAATCCAATATTATTCTAGTACAGTTGACTTTTACTCAATATTGCAGAATACAGTAGAGCTGAAATGTTACCCGATAAAATTATATCCAGCTTGGTGCTTGTGTCCAACGTCAGTCGCTCGCCGATCTCCGGATCCAAATATCTCTCTATTTCATTAACTACCACAACGAAAGAAAGCACATGTGTAACGACAATCAACGCAAAATGTGTTTTTACTGTAGACAGACTGTAAACAGACATTTAGATTTAGATTTAGCTTAGATAATCGCCACGCCGTGGCATTATGGCGATTTCCGTAGGCGAGGGGAGGGGGATGCTAATGAAGCTTTGGGCAGGTTGGCCATGCGGACAGCCTGTTGGCAGGATTTGAAACTGAAGAGGAAAGGGGCCTGAACTAGGTCTTGGGGAAGACAGTTCCATTCGGTAACGCTTCTGGGAAAGAAATACAATTTAGTGTAGTTGCTCTTTGCAAATATTGTTTCTAGTTTGAGTGGGTGGCCTCGTCCCTGTCAGTTTGCTGGAGAGGTGAAGTTGGCTGGGTCAAGAGTAGTGATGCCGTGGCTGATGGAGAACAGCAGCTGGTGTCTCTGCTCACGTCTTCGTGTGAAGAGGAGGGGAAGCCTTAAGGCAGTGACTGCCTTCGTGACACACGTGTCGTGACTGTAGTCACGCAAGATGTGTCTGACAGCTCGTCTCTGGATACTCTCTAGAGGGCTAACGAGATAGAGTTGGTGGGG
Source organism: Mycogona germanica (assembly GCA_034698785.1). NCBI lineage: Eukaryota > Metazoa > Arthropoda > Diplopoda > Chordeumatida > Chordeumatidae > Mycogona > Mycogona germanica. The sequence continues at coordinate 43,631 of JAQGBY010000220.1, read as the reverse complement.
ATCCCAGACTGCGGAGACATACTCCAGCTACATACTAGTCACTCGATCAACCAAGAATGACCCCAATTAATACTCACTTCTCTTCAAAACCGATTTAATTCTTTCACGGCCCGCCAAACTATTTTCCAATCTGTTATTGACGCCAACCAAAGATTCTGATATCTGTAAGTACGAAATAAAAACAAATTCACAAACAGCAGTTTTAAAAATTGCAGCATCGATTTAATCATGTTACGAGTGCCCAAACACTGACCACGAGACAGGGTCGACTAAGAATAGAATGAAGAATTAAAAAAATTATTGATCGTACATTTTAGTTTCGAACCACGTTTGTGCACATAACCGGGTCCTTGCAAGCCCAAAGGGCCCAACCAGCTCCTGTGAATCGGTAAATATTTCCCAGCGGTCCACATAACACATGGTCCACATAACTTACGGCCCCAAACCTGACCATGACTTGACCTATTTTCAGGCTATTATTCTTGAGAAATTTTGAAAACAAACTTATGCCTGAACATCCAACATTTGATTGAAAGAATCTTGGATCAAGTACGGCAGTGGTCAATGAGGGTGGTTGCCATGATTCGGACAGCACGTAGATACAGTCCGAAATAGCGACAAACCAAAGGCAATTTTGCCAAACACATTTCACGAATACCTTGACATCTTGAAAACCTCTTGAATCATTGTTTTGTCCGTAAACCTTGTCCTCCAACAAACGCAAACGTTTTGACAAAACTATGAACTCGTCTTCTTCCGCCATCTTGAAATGACTGACGGTGACTGACAGCTAAAGTGTGTTCAACCAAATTATTGTCCCATGCTTAACTTAATCCAGCTGACGTCTTGGCGCAGGTGTAGATGTTAGACTTTTGTTTTTAACTCACGTTGACGGAGAATTTCTTACAATGTATTCAATAAATAACCAAAATTTAGTAAGATAAAGGTATAATATAATTATTTAAAAATCTTTAGGGAAAAATAATGATTTGTATTGACAATATTTGAAACAAAGATATAGTCGAAAATAGAAATTGCGAACCGTAGCGTCATATGGAGCAAATAAAGATTTAATTTATGTAACCGCACTATTTATACCAGGAAATCGTCATTTTGATAGTAAGCACTGATCTGGATGTGCTTTAAAGGCGTTTACAAATAGGATCATCAACACATATATCTAATTCATTGGTTAATTTTCAGAGCTTAACGCACCCCGTTCACTTGCACCCAAATCCAATGTGCTCACTTCAATCGTCTGCTGTAGTCAACTTACCGCTGTGAGCGTCGCATGCCTCATTTTGTAACCGCATCTTTTCAGTTCATTTCTTTAAAGTTTTGCTTAAATTGTAGCGAAAAAAAGTAAGAAGATGTTGGGATCAATAGCGAGGTCCCTGATGCGTCCGAGAGTTATCACGACCCTAAAACAGGCCGAGGTAATGTAATTTTCTGTGTGTTTATCTTACATGAGCTTGCATCATCCGACTTGTGTGTAGAACAGCATGTATTGCCATTGGCAACAGTAGATTTTGTTCAAGACCAAATAGCAGAAGGAAAACTAAAACAAACAAAATAAGAGATACCACGGTCATTAATTATTTGACTTGTATGAACTATGAGTATGAAAATGTTGGATTGCAGAGAGGATCATCGACTATCGCTAATATTATCGATTTGAAACCGACATGTCCAAGCAAAATTGATGCAGAGCTTAACTATCGATTGTTCATTGATGCAGAGGTCACTTGTAATTCACCTTGCTTAAACTCTTGACGTTCTTTAATATGATTCAGAGACAAATACTGGTTTCTCAGAGAAGAGGGAAGTCGAACAAACAGATGAACACCGTTATTCTTTTCGTCCCCCAACAAGAGGCGTGGATCGTCGAAAGAATGGGGAAATACCACCGCACTTTGGAGCCGGTATACATGACGTTCCAATTCAGAGACACAAGTCTCTCAAATCGAATACGTCGCGTTGCATTGTCCCAAAAATGAACTTATTTGTGGAACTGCCACTCTTCTTTAAAGGGTCTCAACTTTTTGTTGCCAATCGTCGATGCAGTTCCATACGTGCAGAGTCTGAAAGAAATTGCCATCGACATTCCTAAACAGTCTGCCATCACTCTAGGTGAATATCTGTAGACTGTAGATTGTAGTTCCTGAATCAACCAGCGAGTGATACGAAATTACAATCATTAAAAAGAATCAAAAGAAATAAAACCAATAAAATGAAAGTTTTATAGCTTACAATTGAAAAAATGGGGGAAATTAACTCGTAAGCGTACTTACACTAAGCGTACGGCTCGTCGTAGCCCAGTCGGTATTGCGACTTGCTATGGCTCAGCGGTCCCGGGTTCGATTCTCGGCGCGGGCTCTCGAGTATTCGATCCCAGAGTACTGGTGAAAATGTGCCTCGGCACAAAGAGGGGTACAGAAAATCCTGTAGTGCAGACTTGCCTGTAGACTTGCAAAAAACTAATCACTACATATTTTTGAAGGACATTAAATATGTTTTAACTTTCTATTTTAGATAATGTTACCCTAAGTATTGACGGCGTTTTATATTTGAAGGTGATCGATCCTTTGAAAGTAAGAAAAATTAATATCCTCGAAATACTTGATTGTTGCAACTATGAACACAAATAATAAATGTGGGATGACACTACTTTTATTGTCTATAGACTAGTTACGGAGTCGAGGATCCAATATTCGCCATCACGCAGCTGGCCCAGACCACAATGAGATCGGAGTTAGGAAAAATAACCTTGGACCGGGTGTTTAGGGAACGAGAATCGCTAAACGACGGAATTGTTGGTGAGATTGACTAAAGTTTATGCAAGTCTATCCCCGAACAAAAATAATCAACTCTGGCTTGAATTTTGCTCAAAGTTGAAAACATGGAATATAAACTCAACAAAAAATGAGTAGCGATACAATTTCGGAAGTTAATTGTTATTTTTTACATCTTGAAAATTTGCTTTATATTAATAGCATTGTTTGTGCTGGGACGATAGACATAATTTAGCCACATTTACTAATATACTAATTTGTTTTTATTTTGCATTTGATGAAAAATGTAGGGATCATTGAAAATAATTTGTAACGGTTAGTAGAGCATCGTTAACATCAATGACTGTTTTTCCTTTCAGACGTCATTAATAAGGCAAGCCTTGCTTGGGGAATCACCTGTTTACGATACGAAATACGTAAGCAACAATATAAAACTTGCATTTTAATATTCTCTTAAATCGTTCAGCAACTGCGTGTGGTGTGTATATCTTGCAAATACTATTTTCGACCTAGATTGCCACAAATTCTGTATTTATGTGTTAAAAAAATTGTGGTACCTAACAGGCGACATCAAATTGCCGAATAGAGTTCAGGAAGCTATGCAAATGCAGGTCGAAGCGGAGCGAAAGAAGCGTGCCGCCGTTCTGGAATCTGAGGGTATCAGAGAAGCAGACATCAATATTGCCGAGGGAAAGAAGAGGGCCAAGATCCTCAGTTCCGAAGCCGAAAAGATGGAGCAGATCAACATGGCCGAAGGTTTTCATCTATTTTCTTCTCTGTGATTGGCCGATTAAAAAATTATTTGAAAAAATGTTTTTTGTGGTAGTCAAATTGTAGTTAAAATCATATTAAAAATATTTTAGCTCTACTACATGTTTTACTTATACTTTCAGTTGTTTTGACATAAACAAATTTTAAATCTTCCAAAGGTGAGGCTGCAGCCATCCTCGCCAAGGCCAGTGCCAGGGCTAAGTCAGTGGAAATATTGGCCCAGTCACTGTCACATCAGGTATTATTTGAATAATTGTAGTTCCAAAGCAAGCTTGTATTTTAACAATTGTTTATCTCAATGTTTTTAGAGTTCTATAATAAATCAACATGCTTTTCTTCCAGAATGGTGTTAATGCCGCGTCCCTCAACGTGGCCGAAATTTACGTCAAGGCTTTCGGTAATCTGGCCAAAGTTGGAAACACCGTTATTCTGCCATCCAATGTGGGCGACATAAGCGGCATGGTAGCTCAGGTACACAATTTTCTCCTGAAATTTCCACCATTTATTATTAGGAGCGTCGCACCTAATCTGTTTTTTTTTTAAATGGCACAACAAACAAGCCATTACAATAACATGTTATAAATTCTGAGCGTGTATGGAATGAAGTGTCACTGCTGTATATCTGAGTTTTATAAATGATCAACTTCGTAGGCGATGACCATCTACCAGACACTGGCCAAGAATTCGCCGAGCATTGACCAAGGTGTAATTGACCAGGACGAGCAGGCCGAACTGTTCAGCGACGGAGAGGACAGCCCGCCCCGACGGTCGCCCTTCCTTAACTTTGAAGACGAAATGCAAGAGAATGCCACCAAGCCACCAGAGAAAAGCTAGGTCCACTAGACTCTGAACCACTAACGATTGAACGCTGCCGGTAAGCCATTAGGGAAATTTCAAATTTCGAACCCAACAACGGTTTTTGCTGCGCATCGCAGACTCCATGTATTAATAATGGAAAGTTTCATTTTAAATTTTAGCTTGAACAGCTTTCGACGTGTCCACATTAAAAATGGCGAATCGTCCGACCAATGCCTCTGAACGCCCAACCCGGAGTGAACCTACAGAACCAGTGTTTTGATTGTACCGTGTATCATCAATGACCATTTAAAAGTGTATCGAAAGATTGTAAATATAAAAATAAAACTCAAAACGCAATCATTGTAATACCGTAGTCAAAACCTGTATTATATCTTAAGAAATTTTCAAAATAAAATTTTGTAGAATGCCTTTGAACATATAAATACATCGTTGATATTTGGCAAGCTTTTGTAATTATAAAAAGGCAGAAAATGTGTAACCTTTATTCAAAATCGGAATCACCGGTTGCACACGGAATTTTCATCGTGTACACCAATCAATTTTGCATTTCACACATTATTGTCCCACCAAAACATTGGTTTAGTGGTGACAGGTTATGCGACCAATCATTGTGCAGTGTTAACTTTCACAAAGTTAACAAGTTATTCCTGCAATTAACAGTCTGTCTGACACATTTCGGGCGGTTCTAATTTGACAGGAATTTCGCGCAGCGGTTCCGCAAACCGATTCAGCTGAACCACTAGTGTGGATGCATCGCCATCAGACATATCTTGGTCGATAATCTCGACGCCCGGCTCCAGTAAATCGGCTAGCTCCCTGTAGCGATCAGTCTCTGATCCGTCGGTCGGCTCTTCGGCATCACCAACCTCGCATTCAACGTGTAGCGCCGCAACCTGGCGTTCGGCGGACGAACTGCACTTGCTCGTGTGTCTGCGCAGAGTCAACGAATTGGCGAATGTGTTGCCACAACCAGGACACAGTAGACTGGCGCTGTCCATACGATCAGTTTGACGTTGCTGGCATTTCCGCAGGTGATTCTGCAGGGAACCACGTCGCACGAACGCCTCCGAGCAAAAGGGACATTGGAACGTATCGTTCAGGGTGACGGCAACGTCGAGCGTATCCGAACCGCTTGCGGCTCCTGCCTCTTCATCGTAGGAGTTGCTAGGGTGCTCCAGCTTGAGGTGACGCTGCAGGGCCACCTGCAGAGTGAACTGTTGTTGACAGACAGAGCAGGTATATTCCATCCCCGTTCCGTGAACGCCACTTATATGAGCATTCAAATGCGACTGCGATTCGAATCTTTGCTCGCACACCTGGCAGTTAAAACCGGTAGGGTGTGACGAAGAATCCAATTTTCTCGTTTGTCGCTGCGATCTAGTAATTGTCGTCCCCACGGCTCCCTTCGATTTTATTTCTTTCACCTTGTTCGACAGCAATTTTCTCTTGCCCCGTTGTACTCGCTTTCCAGTCACGTTCTTCGAATCGCCACGTTTACTCTTCCCACGCTGTTGCTCGTAACTACGTAGCCTGTTCTGGAGTTCGACGTTCTCCCGTCGCAACCTGGTCACAGTGCCTTCCAGGTCGGCGCCGTTTCTGGCTCCGGCAGGATCGATTCGGTCCAGTCTCTCCCGAAGGCTTGCCACCAACGCCTCCAGCGCATCCAGCCGACTGTCTCGGGCGTCCACTGGCTCTGCGGTGGCGACATCGCTGGCGACACCCAGGATCCGCTGCTCGCATTTCCGGAATTTGCTGTGCAAATCAAACCTGGAATTGACGTTCGCCGAAGCGTCGACGCAACCGTTCGAAAGAGATTGTTGATCTGATGGACTGGACGTGCATTCCGACCGAATGGGCGGTGGTTCAGGGCTCACAATTGTGGGGGCTTCGTCAATGGTGTCCAATCCCTTGTTGGTTTTGCGCATCTGCAAGCCGCTGCGTCGTAGGAACCGTTGGGCCCAGCTGGTGCCAGCGTTAAACTGGATGGAGGACTGCTTCGCCAGGGCTTGCGCCCGGAAGCGGAGTGAGACGACGGTGACTGGTCGCCCTTTCTGGTTCTGGGTTACCACCCACTCCTTCAGTTGTTGTTCCAATGCCGGGTTCTTGACGGTGCCATGGCGAAGGGTAGAACGATTGGGAGGAAGTTTGGCTAGGTCATCCTTGCGCTGGCGCCACCCTCTGATCAGGCTCTCGTCTAGACCGAACGCACGACCGGCAGCCGTGTTGCCATGATGCTCGGCGAACTCAACTGCACGTAGTTTCTGGTCGACGGTGTAATGATTTCGACCCATTGCCGATGTTGTTGGATGGTTCACTTTTACCTGTAGTTCGCTTGTTACTGGTTTCAGGAAATCGTGAGGCCGTCAAGTCTTGAGTAATTAAGTAAGAAAACATTAAAATAACACAGATAAGTTAAAACAAGCAGAACGGAACAACAACGGGCGAGAAATTGTTTTCAGAAACATGTGTCAGATTTGATTCTCCGGAAAAGTGTTGCCACACATTATACGGACATACCATGTGCGGATAACCGGCTGCCGGGATTTAAAGGAGAGGGAAAGAGGATTGCACCAGTTCCTGGAGGAGGCTGTTCCAGCCATTAATACTTCTAGGGAAGAAGGAGAAATTGGCGTAGTTGCTTTTGGCATAAATAGTTTCACGTTTGAGGGAGTGACCTCTTCCTTGTCTTGGCCTGAGTAAAAGAAGTTGGAGGGGACAAGGGTCGTGAGGTGGTGTTCGATGGAAAAGAGCAGCTGGAGTCGATGTTCCCTTCTCCGGGTGGAGAGGAACGGAAGCTTGAGGTCTGTGACTGTTTTAGTGATGCAGGAGTTATGGCTGTAGTGACACAGGATATGCCTGGTTGCACGTCTATGGATACCTTCTAAGGGGCGACAGGGTGGGGGTCCCAGACGGCGGAGGCATATTCTAGGGTGGGACGCACGAGGGTGCGGTAAGCGACAAGGCGGCAGGAAGGATAAACAGAGCGAAGGACAGAGAAGGAGAACCGCATGGTACGATCAACTCGATTGATGAGGTATGCGATGTGTGGTGCCTATGTCCAACGTGAGTCAAGCAGGACACCAAGAGTGGAGACTTTGGCCAATGGTTGTCCATTGTGGTTATTGAGACTAATTGCGTTCGTGATTTATGTGACCATACCAGGGCCAAAACTAATAGAAACAAGAAAATTCTAAAAAAATATCCGAGCGACATATCCGACCCACAAAGCACTTCCACTGACATGTCAACCGTGTGACTAGTGGGGGTGGTTAAGGAGGGTGCAACTTTGAAAGCCAATGTTTGTGCCCATACAACAGACCAACTCACCACTGCATTCTCTCGACAGCCCGTGTTTCCACCAGATTTTTCTTCAAGATTTAGTTCAAACGGGGTCAAACGGGGTCAAATCCATTCGAAGAAAACTGGATGAAAAATCAACATGGCCCAATAATGTACTCCCACAGAGTACTATCAGATGATTATTCCAATATTGAAATTATTAAATTTGTAAATTTAAAAATACGAATCACTAAGGATCATGATGTTTGTATATAATCTTTACACAACAATATTGAATTTTATATTAAATGACAAAGAAAATGAAAGAACCCATTCGGAAAGCGAAGATAAGTTTTTTTTACATTGCGCTGATGGCTAGCCACATTAATTTTTGAAGATGGCGGCGCCCACGCTAAAGAATGGGACCGGTAACATTTTAGTAACGCGGCGAGTTTGAAAGAATTTCTTCGCAGTAGAGGACCGATCAGTTTCAAATAATTGTTTTAGGACAGTTAAGAAGACTAGTCAACTCTAGGTTTCATTTGACTCATAATGGATTTATATTGAATCGGTTTTCGTGTGAAATCGCCATGACTCTTTCACTCCTGCTCTTTCGCAAACTCATTAAAATAGTAAAACCGATTAGTGCCAAGTCCAAGATGTGCAGAAGATATTCAGCTTCTTTTGGGAACAAGACAATATATTCAGTTTCCTCAGGTTTGTAGTACCCTATGATAACCATATACCTGCTTGTAATATTCCGGCTATTTGTCCAGCAGCATGGCCACAGGCGAAGGTTTTCTGCTCAAGGTACGGCAACAGGATTTTACTGCATTTTATGTTGCCTGGTTCAGAAGGAGACTAGCTGTCTTTCTTCTTGACAAAAACACAAAACTGGCGAACAACACTCGCTGTGGGGTCAGTTCAGCGCGATCAAAAATATACAACCGCGACATTGTCTTCACCCCTCATTTCGATCGATCAGTCAACTTAAAGAAATTCTGGGAAGAGACAGTATGACTTTTGTTAAAAGTCCGCACTTGGTCTCGGTCGACTTATGCGATGAGTCAGCACGTATCTCTTGTAAGATACATTATTCGGCACTGGAGCGATAAGGGGTTGGTTGGGAAAGAGGCGAGGAAGAGCCTGGCAAGTGATCAAATAATCTGGCTTACGTGCATGCACAGAATTTACACCAATCTCAATTTCCCTAATTTGTCACTCGCTGATCAGACATTTTTCATGAATCGATTTATTTCTAGAACCTTGCAAATTAAAAATCAATATCTTAAATCAAGCGATAAAACAGGATCTGAACATGCATTAAACGTGACTGACGAATCTAATTATTTGATATTGCAATTACCTTTTTCTCACTCCTAGGAATGGGAAAAGCTGGCGTAGCAGTTGTTCGTATAAGTGGTTCCAAGTCTGCTGATGTTTTGCATGAAATTGCAAAAATGAAAATTGTACCCGAATCTCGCAAATGCGTTCTTCGAAGACTCTATGATCCAGAGTCAGGAGACTTTCTGGATAGAGCACTCGTTCTTTGGTTTAAAGGAAAGTAATATTAAACGTTTTGTTACATTTGTAAATATATTTTATAGTAATGGCACCAAACATGGAAACAATTTACTGAAAGCAATTCAAATCTATTACTAATCTAACAATTTTATTAACTGAAATGTAGGTCCTGGAAGTTTTACCGGCGAAGACTGTTGTGAGCTTCACATACATGGTGGCCTAGCAGTGATCAGTGCGGTGTTGGCGGCGCTATCCAAATTGCCACACTTTGTACAGTCTGAACCGGGAGAATTTACCAAAAGGTAACTATTTGAAATATTTTATTTTATTACAATATGTACCCACAAGCAGCCCCAGATGGGGCCTATGGCGGGGGCCGAACGACCAGTTAAGGATAAAGGTGTGTGGTTTTCCTATCCTAACAGCTCGTGACTTAAGACTCATTAAGGCTATTCCACTGTCGACACACTCTGGGGAAATAATATCAGTTGACTGTAAATTGCATTTAAATTATTTGATTAAGGGCTTTTATGAATGGAAAATGCGACCTGACTGCAGTGGAAGGAATGGCTGACTTGATAAACGCAGAAACAGAGGCGCAAAGAAAACAAGCATTGCGCCAAATGGACGGAGAACTGCACAAGTTATATTCCGGGTGGAGACAACTTATATTACGGGTAAATATATTAAATATATTTCTACAAATTGAGTTTACGGTACATGAAATTTTTTTCTCGTTTGCCTATTTGTTTTTTACAGGCGGTAGCCCACGTCGAAGCATATATCGATTTCGGAGATGACGAAATTATCGAAGATGAAGTGCTAATCAAAGGTAATTAACTAATGTGTTATCAAAATTAGTCTTAGATATTTGAATAGATTTGACGCAATCAATTTATTAAAAAAACATGAATTATTCCAGTGGATGTTCAGATCAAGAAACTAATAGAAGAAATCGAAAATCACATGAGAGACAGTAGACGCGGCGAAAGACTTAGAAATGGTGTGCATGTTGCGATATTGGGCAGCCCGAATGTTGGAAAAAGTAGTCTATTGAATTATCTTGGTACGTTGTTGACGACGATGTTGTATGGCAATTCATGAAGAACGAGCGTATTCGTCTAACTTCATAATACATTAATTATTGTTATATTTAGGCCAGAGACCTGCGGCCATTGTTTCTCCGGTGGCTGGAACTACCAGAGACGTCATTGAAGTTGCAGCAAATATTGGTGGATATCCTATATTATTAAGCGACACTGCCGGACTCCACGATTCAAGTAACGTGGTAGAACTTGAAGGGATTAACAGAGCGATTAAAAAGTAATTTTAAGCAGGTTTTATATATTCCTCAAGACAAAGGTAAATTAAGCCAGAAATTATGGCCTTCCGAAATTCCTCAAAAGCATACTGTGGAAACTACCAGACACTATCAGTTCCCAAATTTTGTAGCCAAAACGAAAGTCACAACCTGGCCAATCGTCAATGTCAAGCGAGTAGTATAAATTAGTGTTGGAGTGGTAACTCTTTGAACCAATTATAAATTTTTCAGGGCAAGGGAAGCAGATCTCATGATTTTGATGTTCGACTCAACTCAACTGAAAATTCAAAATTCAATCAACTTGGAAATGCTGATTACAACTTCTCTCAAAGAGTGGGGTTTGAGTGATTTTCTCAGGGAACATGAGGCGAAGCGATCAATCGGAACCTCAGGACTGAACAATGAAGATGTACCAGAGTCGAGCTTCTCTCCTAAAATACTTGTGGCAGTGAACAAGATTGACATTTGTGAATTTGAAGATTTCAATTTTGACAATAGTTCGCCCCACAGCAGGATGACCGCTATATCGTGTTTGACTGGACAGGGCATGAAAGATTTTATGGAGACATTGACTAAAGAAGTAAAATCTCTGTAAGATAAACCTTTTTCGCATGCATTATTAGTTATTAAAACCAAATGTTGTTCCGGAGACATTTCAATTAGGTCTTTAACTGATCTGAAATATTTGAATGATGTTCCGAGCATTGATTAAGCACTACAATCTCTACAACTGGTGCAAAGTTGATATCGTGCAGTTTCAATTTTAATTAATAATTCAGCAATCCTAAGCTACACGCAAGAAACGACGTTTGACTCGCTTCTATATTTTCAAACGTTTTATTGGGTGAATATGAATTAAAATAAAATTCAGAATTTACAAAAAAGATATTTTTTTTTTACAGATGTGGAAGTTCTTCAGGTGAACATCCAAGTCTCACCAAAGTTCGACATAGAAACCATGTAGTTAAATGTAACCAATATCTGAACCATTACTTCGATAAGCGAAATCAAGATATTGCACTGGCTGCAAACGAATTGCATAAAGCGGCACTACAACTTGGCGAAATTTCTGGAGTGATTACAACAGAACAAATACTGGATGTAATTTTTAAAGATTTCTGTATTGGAAAATAATCGTTTGCACTAATGCATGGTTATTATAAACAACGTGTAAAATATAGTCAATAAAATATTAAAAAAACATAACATTAAAAATTTGTTTCGCATGTAATGATAATTTTCATTGCTTTTCATATTATTTTCAATAAACTACGGTCTAAGTAAAGCAACACTACTGTAGTTGCCATAGTGTCCTATTCAAATTGAATTACAGAACGTTCTGGTTTTTCGTATTGAAATATTACGAAAATGCATTACCCCATGGCGACTTAAAATTATTAAACCAGCACACAGACATAAATTCTGCAACTAATCACACGCATCGGCTATAAACGAACACCGGGCAACGGGAATAATTGGTGGTGTACAATCACCTCTACAAATGACTAGATTGTTCGGAATATCAAAAGGATTATAGTCGTATCGGTTTAAATACAAGCGGCAGACATGTTTACAAACTTGCGTATAAAAAGCGTGAGGATTAACATCTCTCCAAAAGAAAAATTACAAAAACATACGCGCATGAAAAATAACCGCTCGTCAAGCAAGGGAAGAAAAAAAACCTGATGTCACCAGAATAACGAATATGCTGATAATCTCATGCCAAACGTGACAAATAGCGATTATAATATGTACAATCTTATCTTGTACATATTATAATCCAAATATGTACAATCTTATCAATGCACAATATTATGTACCGAATGCACGAAAACAATCTCAAAAGTGGTCACCGCAGCACTCAAATTTGAAAATGTTCCATCTCCTGATTGTGGATGTGATTATCAAGATCGAAACTCTGCTCCGTCGTGGTGGTTTGAATTTTTTCCGAAACAGAAACCTTGACCTTAGCGGTCGACTCTGAAACCTCAGCCACATTATTTTTAATTTCCGACGCTGCATCGGCAGACCTCGCTACTGGAACACTTAACTCAACACCGGCATCTCGGATCGGAGCCGACTCCTTCACAGGTGGGCGCATTTGCTCTTCGTCCAAATTATTGCCTTTGCTAGTCTTATTCTGATCAGTATTTCTAGGGGTATCGCCACGGATATTGAGTACTGCGCTATTGGTAAGAGCGTTGCCCTTTCCTATGCCAACTTCGGCATTCGTCAAACGAGAAGGAGATTTGGGATCAGTCCTAGAATCGACGCTACTCATGACAGTGACGGGAGTCTTTAATTTAATTGTGCCCGTCTCGCCATGTCCGGCAATCTTGATTGCTGAGTGCTTCTCCTTGTTGGCGACAGTGCTGGCCACTAGGGAAGCGTTACCTTTAACTGAAGGGCGATCGCCACCGTCGTTGACTCCGTCGTCCTCTTCCAGTTGGTCGACGCCGATCGGAATATCCCTCACCTTGGCCGCGTTGCCGCCAGAGTCTTGGCCGTCCAGATTCAAATCGATCTCATTGTACTTGTCCCTGGCATCCGGTTGACCATCTTGGACCTCCTCAAACTCCTCCTTGACGGCGTGGCTACTGTGTACGGTGCTCGCTTTGCTGGCGATCTAAAAATTATTGAAATAAAGTTCTTAACATTACAATCCACCGGTAAATTTTTAAAAGCAATTTTGTGTAGTAATATTGTTTGATTAAAAAATAGCAAATCATAAAAACATACTAATATTTTAAAATTTATACATTTTCACATGCTTTTAAAAATCTAAAAAATAATGTTGTTTGGCAAAATATAACACGATTTAAAGCTCCCTAAATTTATCCCATATCGTGCACCGTTTGGTGTTGGATTGAGCTCTAATTATTAAGGGGAAAAATATGAATTCTTTATATTCTCGAGATCAGTTGCTTACCTTGTTTTCCTTTTCTGTTGAAGAGTTGTTCACTTTCTGATCAGAGTCTAAAAAATAAAATAATTGTGTTTAGCTCGCGCCCAGTGTTTGTGACATATGACAGGAAAAAAAGTTAACCTTAAAAAATAATTTTTAAAGATATTGATATTGAACAAATTCCATCTACACATAAGTTGAAATTAGATTTACCTGCAATTGAAATTAGGAGGCAGTTAATTTTTCAATCGAAAGGAACTAACATGTAAGTGAGTATTCGTGTATGCAAATCACCCATACCAAACTTAGCCGTGTCTGATACTTATTCTTTATCAACAAACAATATAACTTCGAAATACAGATTGAAAATCACTTTCAGTTCAATAAATTCGAAATATACATGTACAATAGCAACAATTTATACATAAATACACATTCATGGTACATTTGCGCTCATTGCACGTAAAATATGCCCATCTTTTAAACTTGAAGCAGATATTCACAAATATGCCATGTCGGTGCATTCTTTAAAATGTTAATATTGGAATTTGTAATGAGAATTTTCAACATTGAATATAATCAACAATTTCAGAAATAAAAGAAATTCTTGTGTTATCGTTTAGTGAGATATTTTAACCAAATATGGACACCATTTATCCGAACAAAATTAATTTTAGCAAAACAAATTATGGGGTTAGCCTTGTCTTTTAAAAGCATTCTTGGCAACACACATGTACGAATTTTAGAAAATCGTAGGATATTTTAGGTTGCAATAAATAAACATCTACTATCTACTGTTTCATTCATATTTCACCATTCGTAATATGATCTAAGTGCAATTTATTTGAACCCGTACAGAAAAAGAGGCACTTCATATTTGCATATTTCCCCGTGAAACATAGTGGATTACATTAGACTTTCAAGTCATTCAAGCTTTAAAATAATCATGGGGAACATGTGCAGAGGTGGTTGGTTAAGGAAAAATACTGAATTGACTATCACACCAATTCTACTGTATCAGAATGTAAGGCCCATCATAATGATCGATTCTAGGTCACAGCCTTGAACCAAATCATGCTCTTTGGACAATCGTGGTAAGAGCACACCGGAAGAACACATGCCATAAAATAAATCGTGCGGAGAACATGACAGCGAAGGTGTCATAACACGTGAGACAAAATTATGTACTAAAGTAGACAGAATAAATAAACGTTTCACACATCGTAAAAAATGTCCATGCAAAAAAGGTGATGAATAAAAACCAAAACAGTAACACGCTAATATAGCAAAACACAACTATTTGGCGGCGTCCATTAACAAAAAGGTCGCACTCATTGTTTTCTTCAAATATATTACGACTAATTGTTTCGAGGACTATCTGGAGGAACAATAATAATGGGGCTTAATCCGCGATGCCACTGTACTCCATTTACACCTGGGGCATCAACGTTAACATGCACCGGTGCTACCAAACTCAGCTGACCCGGAACATCATCAGCTAAATTAAATTAAACAGAAAAATATATTAATCTTATATATTGTAATATATACTTTGTGCAACACTAGTAAGCTAGCTACCCTGCATATCGTCGAGCATATTTTTATGAATAATGATAAAAATACCAAATACCACAGGGGCAACCAAATTATTAAAAAATATATATTCAAACAGTATCTTGTTAAAAGAATGTCACAGTCTGACTAGCCATTCAGTTTAGGACACCTAAATCGAGATTCCCTAATAAAAAAGAAATACGAATACTCATATGGCAAATAATGTATTCATAGAATATAAAAGAAGGGGGAACATAATTATAATATACCCCAAAGGCGCCAAATGAGCATAATATACCAAATTGTGTCAAAGGGTGCATCACTGCAACCAGTAGCGAAACTAGCAAACAAATGTTTTTTTAATGCAGATATATTAACAGCAGAATTATACCATTAGTAACCTCGATTCATGAGCAGGAAACAATAAGTGAAAATAGGAACCAAAAATGAATTTATAAAGCCTGGAAAATGAAGCGATAGTATGCTGCTAAATATAAATTCAACAGAAAGAAGAAACATTTCGTTACAAAAATGTAACGAAAATCAAACCAAACCAAAACCAGCAAACCAAGCGAACCCAAATCATAAAACCAATGAAATAAACCACATTATTAGAAAACAGAAACACCGCATCATTGCAACCTGAACCTCACATAAAAAATAATAGTTACCGGGACATTAAACTATTTATATGATTCCGTAAATTATGTTCGTCTAACCAGAAAACCATGGTTGTATTTTCTACACATAACACATTTGTTTTCCACGAAATATTATTAGAACCAACACACTTGCAACTTAGGGTCCTTCCAATTTTGCATTCCAATTTGTATTGTTATATACACTCAATATTCAAATCTACACAATTAATATTTTCACATACCTGATCTTATTCTGCCAACTTGTTTTATAGGTGGAACCTAAACATCGAAATTAAATTATGTACACGCCATCAAAAATACTTAATACTTAAATATCACTTTATCGTAAATTGAAAAATGCTACAGAAGAGTCCAAAATTGAACACTACCTTCCATCCGGCGGATGGCTGGTTCTGAGATATGATAGCAGCCAGTTGCGCCCTAAAAATAATAACAATTGAAAAGTTAAACCGTACTTTTTCCCTCGATAAGTGTTAAACTGCAAAGGCATCAACCACTGAAATTCATTTATAAAAATTGCATCGTTAACCGTTGCACTCACTTGGTATCAGATAAGGACAACTGCAGCACAGAATTCTTTTCAGTCAAGATCGCGTTTTGAAACTTCCACTTTTCGATCTCGTCTACATAGGCACAAAAATAATTTAGTAAAGGCACACACCACTAATGGCAATTTTTAGTTTACATTAAAAATAATACCGAATACAATTATGACGTACTTCTATGCAACACCAGCTCTTCTTGAAGCGCGCTTTGGTTTTTCTAAAATAAATGAGTACATAATGAACATACACGTGAATGTTACAGAGAACCTTCTTTGGACATTTCTATTAATTTTATTGACAATTGCAATTTCTTTTGACAGCCTACAAGACATATCCTTACCAGCGTATCGGATACGGCTCGTAGTTGGTTGCGGAGGCTCTCCGACTCCTTGCTGTGAAACTGTTTCGCCTTGAGTGCCTCGGCCAACTCCCGAGTCCTCTCGTCGGCGGTGATCTTGAGGTGACCCAGCTGATCTTCCGACTCGCGCAGGCGCTGTTGTATTGCGTCGATACGTTTCTCAGCGTTCTCGCGTTTCAACGTGGCGATACGAATGTGATCCTGCAGCTCGGCGATCTCCTTGACCAGGTCGCTGTACTGGGCCGACAGGTTCCAATAGTTGAACGCCGAGATGCCGGCAATAATAAGCAGGCCGGCCATCAGCACCGGAGGCGAACGACTGAATCCTGGCCGGAGATAGCCTCTGGTGACGCCGCCACTTCCCTTCATGGCTGCGACGGGCGACACGTCAGCGAAAGGGAAATGATTCGATTACATTGGGTCAAATTGCCAAACCGTGAATAGGAAACAAAATCGGAGTTTGCATCTCTACAGACAGGAAGCCAAATGTCAATGTCAAATAGGCATAATATTAAGACATGTCTACAGCGAGTCTACAAGACGATACCTCTTGTTCACAAAACACGTCAAACATATGAAACTGATTGCAATATTGAAACATAGAAGAGAAAATGTAAAAATACTCTAAATGTTTCTTTTGTCAGTTGATAATACTTCTCCCGCATTTTTATTGAATATAATACTTCTGTTGAAACAAAAATAACAATTTATTAACGATATGTCACCAGAAAACTGGTTTATTATCTAATCGTATCTCGATAAAAAATAATAAAAATCTGTCTTAAGATTTCTGATGGACTCGATAACAACTCTTGTCTCGTCAATTGTATTCTAAAGAGAACAGAAATAATGTTCTCGCTTGTACACATGGAGCTGGTCTCTGGGGTAAACGAACCAAATCTCTCTTACAAGCAAGTATAACAATTTTAATTTACACATTTGACTTAATTTATTTAAATGCCCGATAGATATTTGCTATTTAATTTGCCATTTCACTCGTTTTTTTATACTTCGTGATAATTGACAGCTACTAGCTTTATAACTTCAGGCGTAGAACTGCATCATATAATGTTATTTCAGGTCGACTGCCAACGCAAGAACAACTGATTCCATTAGCAATTCAAATAATTGAATTAAATATATCAATAACTGATGGGATAATATGAGTGGGTTCCACCTGACTCAATACCAAAGCAGGTACAAGGGCACCTATGAAATGTCAGCCTGCCACGCAATAATTGAGAATAATTGAGCATATACCGCAAACAGATGAATGCTCGAAAATATCAACTACCCAGTTAACTGGTCTATAAAATTTACCGGTACTGTAAATACGGGGAGAGCAGCAAGTCTCTAATTTCATTCCGGTCTCGACAGAGAATTGTGATATCGTTTATGAAAGGGTGAAAGGTAGAGTGATTTAAGTCGATTTGCTCAATTTTCGAGTTATATACGAAAATGCAACCTTAACATGTCAAACTATCGAAAGCCAAAACATTTGTGTAGAACAGACAAAGGGCAGCAGAGGGTACGTAGGTAAACGGTACTTTCAGTAAAATCTCCTTTTTCCAGTTCCACCCCTTCCTATGTATAATAAATCATTTTACGAGGTCCACCACATTTGACGTGGCTCTGGCTGACACGTAGGATAGGCTACTTCGAATTCATGACTATCTATCGCAACTAAAAAACACTTGTTCTGTACATGAGCAATGTACATGACTTACACGAACAAGTGCAGTACTTAAGCTTTTTAAAGAAAATTTGTTATGACCGTAGCAGCAGGCACGAGCAGATTTTACTATTGAATGTCTCGGGTCCACCATCTAACAGTTGTGACAGTTGTGTTGCCACCATTTAAGATTAGATTAAAAACAAAAAGCTTTTTTGGTTGTTGGCATAGGCCACGCCTTGGCACATTATTGTAATGAAACTCAGCCCTTCGCAGTCATCAGCTCAGAGGACCAAAGCCGAGAATTACAATTAGGTGTACTGGTCTCCAACTGCTTACGTGTAGCTTTGAGGCTTTTTTTCGGTGATCGTATCAACAAAGGTCCCGATTTACATAGTAAGTGGTAAGCGCCCCTTCGTAAGGGCACCGTCTACATGTACAGTATACCTGTGTTTGTGGTGGGCCCTGTCTAGGCTAGGTCAATGCGTCCCGCAACCGGCTGGTCAGCGACGTTTCTGGTAATTCTTTATCAAACAATTGGCATTCCGCTGGCACACCTGAGTCTTGGAAACATAGGTAACTCAAACAGTACCAACAATACACTCCTACGCTAATAAATCATAGAGTAATCGAACACGACGCACGTAGAGAACTCGACCTACGCCGGACCAACATTCGTTGATTCGTTCGTGTGGCCAATAAACATTGTTCATTGCTAACTTTGTTGTTATAGGACCTCGCATGTAGGTGCGTTTAAATTCACTCAACGTGCTCATCGCTCCGTCTGAAGTTCGCCAAAAAAATGTAGATTTGAAATAGTAACGCGCCCCAATTCAACTAAATCAAGCATTTCTCATGAAAAGGAGGTGCGATCACGGCTACTGATATTCAGCGCTTAACACAGCTAATCGCAATTATGCGCATGCGTACTCCTCTACTCTGTATTGTTTATTGTTTAGGAATCGAGTCGCAAATCTGTCTAGCGCGAATTTTGAAATGTTTTCAAAATTCAAAAATTATTTTGGTTTCATCGATGAATAATAAAGTGCTCGTTGAAAAACAAATAAATACACAATTAATAAAAAAATCCAGTAACTAATTTTCAAAATAATTTCTCAATATCATTTTAATAACAAATACATTTTTTATTTGATCATTTCTTCTTCAAACAGCACATTCAAATGGATAACAAAATAAGAATAACAAAATGGTGAGTGAACAAATAATTGTTTATACAAAAAAAAATCGAGCATTTTAAGCACGGATTTGTGATGTTTAACAAATAAAGTTATAAACATCAAGTCATACAAGTTTTAACAGCTATGAGGAAAACGTTTGACTTTGAAATACAATTGATAACAACTAATTAATTTGTCAGTCTTCATGATTCAAAGATATACGATTACGACTGGTCCACTTGGATTGTGGTTGAAAGTTCAAAGAATGGTGTTCCTGTTTCGCAACATATCGATTTTATAAATCGCATATTTCGTTATTTATGATGATACCCTGTTCATCGTAAATCTTGCCGCCAATTCAAAGTTCATACGTCTAATACTGAACATACAGAATTGACAAAATAACACAAATAACATAATTTAAAAATACGCAACATGCATGGGATATCAAACTAATAAATCCTACGAATCTGCATAGTCTGTTTAACAGCCTTTTCGAACATTATTAAAAAAGATATCGAGTTTTGAAAAAGGGGGAAGACACCCAACCAAATTAAACTTCATCCACCTTTTTGAAAACTTAATCTACATATAAATCTGTCCTTTTAAACAATGATTATGCATGAGAGTGACATGCTACTTTCTATCACCACTATTGAAATTGCGATGATTATTGTTGGCCTTGTCAACTAGATGGCCTCGGCAAAGACCAGGCACAGATGAAGACAAATTCCACACGAATCTATAAAAATTGCAATATTCTTGTGACTGGTACCAACTAATGAAACAGAATGAACAATTAAAATAATCAGTGTTCGTTAATCTGCGCTCGTTAAATTTAATATCGACTGCTGATACATCTAGCACGAGTATTAACATTAATTTTACAACAAATCTCAGACACATCTCGAGTTTCAGTAACTTGGCGCTTGAAGAAAATTTTTTATTGCAAACATTTGCATAAATTAAAATTAAAATATCGTGATTTTCATTTAGCGCTCCTAGTCTCGCCATTTTCCTACGCTCTCAAAGCACTTTTATCAATGAATACAAGAAATTAAAAAATCAAACACTTCACGGATTTACTTTCTGCTATGAAGTTGAACCCACCAATAGCCCAATTCCGTTTTGTGAATATTTAATTAAATCCAAAACCGCTTACAAAATTCATATTTATTCAAGTATATACATGTACATGCACATTACATAACATTTTAATTGTTCCACTTCGCAACTTCTTATCTCTATAGTTCAAGTTGCTATTTCTAATTGCCATTCCATTAAAATTTAATAACAATTTTCCAGATTGGCTCGAGAATATACTGTATAAAAAATGACTCCCTACCTGTATACCATCAGCTATACAATATCTATACAATAATCGCGCTGGTATGACAAATAAAAAGTTACCGCTTTTTCCTACTCGTTGTGTGCATGTATAAAATGTCGTATATAAAAAAAGGTGATGCATCGCCATATAGTTTGCGAGACGAAGAGTTCGAGTCCCACACCCCGGGATGATCACTACGTCTCGTTGGCAGTCTCCGTCGTTGCCACGGCATCCGTTTCCAGACTCGGGAAGCTGATAAATTTGATGGGGTAGGATAGTAGCCGTCCCTTATCCCAACTGTGAATCGTCTTCGTGATGGGGTTGTAGGCGACCATGGCGTTCATCTGGTAGGGATTGGCGAACGGGATGTCCACCTCCACCAGCTTGTCGAGAAAGAGGTCGTAGGCGAAACGGATCTGCGCCGACATGTCGGTGACCGAGTCGACCGCGTACAGGATGCCACACGCGATGAACATGTCGCCCACCGTCTCGTGGTTCAGCGTGATGTTCCAGATGATCTCCGGCTCCAAGCTGACCGGATCGAACTTCATGATCATGGTGTTGTTGCTGTCCACCAGACCGTAGATGACCCACATGCCGTTGTCGTCCACCGCGATGTCCATGTAGTTGTACTGGGTGGTGTATAGGTAGTGGTCGCCGGTGTAGGACGCGTTGGGCACTGACATCTGGTTGTAGGCGTGCGGGTGCATCAGGTCGAAACGCACCACCTGTCTGGTCTCGTTCTTGTGATAGAACAACGAGCCGTTGTAGATGACGTGGCTGTTGCCCTGTAGAAGAGGTGTTGAACGATAAACGTTTGAGGAATTCATGCGAAAACAAACTATATCTCTTGTGATACATCGATAATATGTTTGCTTGCGTTGATTTGTTGATACATTGAACTTGGACTTTCAAAACAATATGAAGCTAAAAAAATATCAATTAAAAATGTGATAGTTTGATCAGTCAGAGATATACTTGTATTATTCAAGTTTAAACTACTTAGAAAGTAACAAATTAATTTTAGAAAAGTTTATGTTTTTCTTGAAGAATAAAACCAGAATATTGGGCCATTGGTAATTTGAAATAACAGTTTAGGATTTTTGAAAAACCAGTCAACATGGGAGCAGCAAAAAAAATGTGTTGCTGCCCCCAAATGTCTACCGCAGAGAACTAGCACAGCATTCGTGGTTTGCGTGGTTGCCAACCTGCGCTCGCACAACCCATTTCAATCGATTACAAAGAAGAAAAGTGCGCTTACTCTAAACTTAAAAGGAAGTGTGTACGTCTTGTAGGCACTGTTGGTTCTGAACGTGTTTCTGTCGGCGTATTCGAAGAGATGCATGGAATCGTTGTGCATGGTGACCCAATACTTTTCTCCAGCTCCAGTTGAGGATGGGTGTGAGTCCATCATCCACGTTCCGTAGTTGGAACTGCTCAAGCGATTGAAGACTGGTTTGCCCACCTGATACACTAGACAATCTGAAATACAGTGTCAAGCAAGTTAGAACTGGTCTGCTGCAGGTGTGACACTGATATCGCCTGTACAATTACAAATTAATTACAAATTGCGCATAATTTTATTTGGAAGCTTCAACCCGCGAACCTCTGATCTAAACTTACTCTCTTTTCTTGGCGGCAAATCCATCCAAGTCTTATTCACTGCATGCCACCTGCTTACCAGGGAAACGTCCGATGCGCCACCTTCATTACAAGACAGCAAGAAAATATTGTTTTAAACAACATATTTTAAAATATTATGT
The DNA here is from genome assembly GCA_034698785.1 of Mycogona germanica. Taxonomy (NCBI): domain Eukaryota; kingdom Metazoa; phylum Arthropoda; class Diplopoda; order Chordeumatida; family Chordeumatidae; genus Mycogona; species Mycogona germanica. The sequence continues at coordinate 21,158 of JAQGBY010000220.1, read as the reverse complement.
CCAACTTTTTAATTAATTATGAAAACACGAAATAATTCCTGGAATTCCTTCATTTCACTTAGTTGTGAAGTCTCTCTCTCCTACAGTGTAAACAAACCAAAAATGTTTAAGTATAAAATAAATTTTCTGATAATAAAGTAAATATCGTAACCTCTATCCGGGCAGTATCTGTCTTTGTGTGGAGGTGCACAAGTAGGACAGAGGATGATGGGCGGACACAAGTCTTCCACTCCCACATGTTTTGGAGGAACTTAAACGAGAAAATCGATATAAATAATCACGAGATTATATTATCAATTGTATACAATTGTATTAACAATCAAATCATTATCAAAATCGAGTGTATGTAAATATTTACATGGACCGTATGTTCTTTCTGATTCGTCTTTTTTTCGCCATATTTGAGTAGGATCCATTTCTGAAAGATGTAAACCAGCGTTGAATTAATGCATTTTATAAAATTTAGGCGCCCAAAAATAGCCATGTGCACCATCTGTGCTTCGAACCAGTAACAGCCGGGTTAACCAGGATTCCGTATTGGAATGAAACTCGAATTTGTCATTCATTGTCAATCATATGTAATGGATATGTAAATTAAATACGTTCGTATTTTATGAGTACCCCTGACGTGAATCCCCACCCTCATATCGGATACGACGTTTACCTGTAACAGTGATGTTCCCAACGGTTTCTCCAAGAATGTTGCGGCCGATGCATTTGTAGAGACCGTAATCCGCATCGTTAATGTTGTGGATAATCATGGTCAGATTTTCCCTGTAGCCATCGTACGTCCTGTTGATGTGGTATTTACCGCTCGAGTCGATGACCCTGTCTTCTGCGGTCAGCCAGTCGGTCTGCGATTCGGGAAACGCCTCCACCATGCACTCGAGATACGCGGAGCTCCCCCTAACAGTTATCACCTTTGGGTTACGAACTTTAATGTACGGTCGAACTAATTACACGGAAAAAAATATATAAACCTGATTACTTGTGCTGCTGTCTCGTAAAAAGAAAATTTTCTTTTTTTACTATCAATTAAAAAATATTGTATTGTATTATTTTTGAATTTTCCTTAAACATTCTTATTAAGGTTCCATCTTCGGACAAATCACAATCCTAAACTTACACATCACTTCCAGGGTCATCGTTCTGATGTCCATCGGTGGGACGCCGTTTGACGCAATACACATGTAGGTGCCCATGTGTTCCCTATTGACCATATACAGTTCCAAATTGCTGCCAGCCATTGTACTCGCTAGGAAACGATGTGTTAATTAATAAAAAAAACAATCATTCTGGTTAGCGTTTAATCCAAAAAAGAACAGAATTCGTTATCAAAATTAAATAATAAAAAATTAAAAAAGTACGCGGAGTACTTGTTCGTTGCAGAAAGCGTCAAATCAATAAAAATAGCGACTGAAACCAAAATAAAATGATAAAAGGCAGATGGAAATTGTCAAAAATTTTACACCAATATTTTAATTGGCATGTCTCACTTTTCCAAGATCCAGCCGTGATTGGTCGACCGTCCTCTCTCTTCCACGTGACGTCGACTGCCGGTTGGCCAGTCGCAGCGCACTTCATTCTAACATTGTCGCCTTCTTGGACCGAGATTGTTCTTGTCATATCTCTGTCGATAATTGTTGGTGGAACTACAAGCACGCAATGAGATCAATCTCTATCTAATCGTGTACAACGCACTCACGAAAATGAAATATAAATTTTCAGGAAAAATATATTGGCGATTTTTCAGTTTGTCCAAACTACACTTTCTGAAGACTAAAACACTATAAATAAAAGTAATTCTTCTTTACAATATTAACTTTAATGCTTTTTAAGTACCGAGTTTAGAATGTCTCAATCAGTCAAACACCGCTGCTCTTGTCGCCTCTCTTAGTTTCGAAAGCGAAATTACGGTACGACCTACTTCTTTTCTCCCCGAAGAACCAAAAAGGATTAAAAATGCCGACTGCTAAAGTTATAACGGGTATTTATGACTGAAATGGATGAAATACGGCACGTTTGCTGGTTGGTACAACCATTTTAACAAATTGGACGAGAGAATAGTATACACTATAGGCGCGAAGACATGCTCTGAAGCGTTGACGCGCATTACGTTGCACAGACCGTAGAAAAGCAGCTCATTTGTGGCCGATCGAACATTATTGGCAAAAAGATTTATATAGACTAGAAACTCAATTTGTCTAAGCCGCTTTGGGATCATTTTCGCAGCTGTGTCTCAAAGGGGGAGGGATATAGGTGGTGGGTTATTTGGTGGGAGCTGGTTCGGCAGTCAGTGTCTAGATGGTACCAACACCGATCCATCCTCCACAACCTCCCGTCTCCACCGTGATTAAGTCTGCGAAAATTTCCAAGAGGATCTGTCAAGTTTCCTCACCCAACAATGAGCTCGCTTTGGTGCCGTTGATCGTCCAGGCGCTGATGCCGTTTTGTCCTGTGAACGGATATATATACACAGATAGAGCCGGGGTTGCGAGAAAAATACACATAAGCATTGGAGAAGCAATCATAAAGGGTCGCCTGCACTCTGAATGCAACAAGACGCATTTCCTCCTGAGACAAAAGTTCAAATCGATCCAATTAACACTGAAGAAATGGTGATTGTTGGACGACAATCAATGAGTCGGCGACAAATGCAAAATTACATACAACATAAGACGTTTTAATTTGTACTTCTGTAATTAAATCAGATATCGCGAGACGAATAAAAACAATTTTCGAAGCACAATGTTAGAAGTATACAGAAGTAATAGTTGCAGCGCAGGTCATAGTGGTGAAAGCGAAACGTGTCCGAAAAAATAAAAAAAGATCCAATCCAATTAAGATTTTTTTTGGGGATCCTAAAACTGAGAAACAACAATGCGAGATATACGATTATATTAATCCTAAAGTTAAAAATTGCCTATGCTTTTGTGTTACCATAAGTCATGTTCCATCCTTTTAGCTTAACTACGACATCATTCAAATCTCACATGTACCATGTACTGTAACTCGACGACTTCCAGACGTAGTGTAATTTTTTGTACAGTAGATTAAATTTATATTTCACGAACGCAGCACATTAAGTAACTGAAATAAGCACCGTAGAATTTGTGGAATTATAATTTTCATGGCGCTGCGTTACGCCGTTAGTGAGCTATCGAAGCACGGTTATAAAAGCATCGACTTTGTTTTATAGTTTCGATTGGTTGCTTTGATGTAATTATTTTAGTGATTTTGCGATAAATAAAAATATTTACGGCGATGCTAGCCAGATGAAGGTTCTTACAAAACAGTTGTTCACGGCGATAGAATATTTGAACTCCTCGGCATGGAAGTAGCAAGTTTTATACGTACGAGTTAGTGAGTTCTTACCTGGTATGCCTGGCTTGCCGTCAATGCCGTTTTTCCCACGGGGTCCTTGAAGACCTGAAATAAAGCAGCTGATATTACTCATATCGCCTACAGTACACCATACGGCACCAGACTTAGTGTAGGCGGCATGGTTGGAAGTAAAAAAAAAGAAAATATGTTTCAATTCTTGTCAAATAATGGGTGATTTACCAAAGGCGCAAATGTTCTCGAATTACTAATGAAAAGTCAAAATGATCTCTTCAAAAACCGCAATTTCTTTTTATGGCATTACAAAGTTAATATTTAAACTAACATGAATGCACACATTATCCATGCAAGCCTCTGTATATGTATGTGCAAATATTTGTCCGAAGGAAATACTTTAGAACAGTTTCTAAAATAAAAATAAACGTGTATAACAGCAGTAATCATGAGATGGGGTGGGGTTGCAAAAATACCGTCTTAGGTACACGGCTTTTTGATATAAATGCCCCAACTGTGCAGAAGCCTTCTCAAAGTGAATTAATCAAACATCGTTGCAAAAAGAATAGAAGTGTGTGGACGCTTGCACATGTGGCAAAAATAAATATAATCAGGTAGCCGAATAGTACCACATATAAATGGCAATACGCTCAATTTTCGGAAATTATTTAAGCAAAGCGACTAACTAGGTCGTTAGGTTTGATTGTATGAAATAAAGACGTACCCTTATCTCCTTTTGGTCCTTGAGGTCCTTGAGGTCCCATCATGCCATGTCGACCTAAATCATTAAATTTGAGCTATAATTTCAATTCGTACAATCAATCAACTATACAGTCACTAACTTACTCTGTATTATTTAAATAGTTGTGCAGTAACTGAGACATTGAAATAACAAATAAAAATTTAATAAACACCGAAGTTTTTTTTAAATATGTGAAAAAATTTGACATAAGTGTATAAGAAATATACATAAAAATATGGAACATACAGAACATTACTCAAAAGAAAATTAACTCGGTATTTCGCATGGCGTATGAAGTGGTTTTCTTAATTCATTAACGACATAGTAAAGCAGTTTGCCAGCCATTACGAAAATTAACATCTAATCCCGTGTTTAATGCGATCTAATCCGGTCATGTGATAATGGTGCAGGCATTCACTTTCCAAGAGGTTCGCAGATACTTAGTCGATTGCAGAGAGTTTTCAGCGAAAGGATATTGCTGCCCCGTGATAGAGCAATCACACACAACTCATCGTCATTGCAGAATAGACATTTGATGGGGGCATGATTTACGGCGCTCGAACAACAAGTGTTCAATAATAAATACTCTGTATGTGTTGCCTTGATTCGAGTTGGGAAGCGCAAATACGAAAAACTCTAAAATATTTAATTTCGTGAGTAATCTGCTACGCAATTAAATTTTCACTTAAAGAACTTCAGAATTGCCATCGAAAGTTTTCCAGAAAACATTCGATGGCAGCGCTTAGTCGAGGCAACACTAAATTATTACGTTAGTGCTATGGAGTACGCGCTGCTTTTGCACCATTTCGCCAGTTAAGATACAGAGTCTGTAGGAGTCCAGTTTGAAGTTAAGAGCAGTAATAATGCCATGATCCTCTATGCATGATAACTTGTATACATAAACTCCCAACTCTGCCAGGTGACTTTTAAAATAATCGCTTTTTTACGAAAAAAATCAATATTTGAAATTGTCGCCAATATTTTTGAATTTAAACACTTTACTGCGTTTATTTTAACACGTTTACTACCGATATACAATTTTGGTAAAATAGAATAGCTAATTAAATAATGAACCTGTTTCACAAAATTGAGACCAATAATCAGGAAAACAATTAACATGCTAGAACAGAACACCAAACAATACCGTTATTTCCATCAATCCCTGGTCGACCTGACTCCCCGTTTCTTCCATTCATTCCGTTACTTCCGTTCTTGCCATCGATTCCATTAGTTCCAGGAATGCCATCGAGACCCGGCGAGCCATCAACACCAGAAAGTCCGTCCAATCCGGGATTTCCAGGTTCACCTTTAGCGTAAAAGTAATTCAAAATGTTATTTCAATTACTACAAATATTACCTACTATTATAGGTAACAACTATAATAGCACGCTTGCTGATTGAAACCGAAAAATCAGTCTTTAAATCGTCTTTGAGCTAGCTACAAGGCGTTTAGATAAAATCAAAATAATCGCAGGATTACCCTAAAACGCTTGATCTGATAGTTGCGCTTTAAAATTTCGGGGAATCGGTAAAAAGAATATAAGTTTTGACAATGTGGCTAAATCCTTTCCCTCACTATCTGGAACAAATGTAACATATAGCAAAATACACGGCTACTTCCTACACGGATACGCCCTACAAAACTATGTCCACTACAGATACATGATAGCCAATTTCTATAGAATCAGCTTTGAAGAATTTATTTCCGGAAACATAATAGATAAAAGTGAGCTTCTCCCTAAAAGTTTATCTAGAAAGATATTTTGTGCGCCTGTGGCTTCTGTGACCAACCACAACAAATCTTCCAAAGACCATGTGAGAATTATAGTCCACTATAATGTTAAACATGAAATACTCTTTAATTCCCTGTGAGCACATGAAACTAGCAAAAATAGTTTCAACAAAACCTTCACAATTTGTCAACAAACATTTCACTCCCAGTGTTGGCGGTATTTTGACACGTTTTAATGCACATGTCCAATGCTCGATCGACAATCCTACTCTTTTTGTGAATTTTCGAAAAGATACGCACCCAAGTATAAGACCTTAGGAGGATCTCGGATTTCCTCTTTCCAAAATCAGGGCTTGAAGAATTTATAACCAAAGGGCGCAGATAAAAGAGAGACCCTATCTCTATAAAAGTTTAGTCAGGAATACAATACTTTAACGCGGTCATATATTTCTCGAGAACTATTGACGCCGTGCACAATTACGTTGTATTTTGGTAGTTCCATTTGGCGAGGGTCCGAGGGGAAACCCTCTTTTACTGGCAGCTGCAAAAAAGATCCGTTCTTTATGATATTTTCGCGGACGCACACGTAGAGCAATCCGTCACTTATTATTCTAAAATGCGAGCAAAATGAATCGAGAATGGCCGCACATCTCAATTGCCGCTAACGTATTCTGAGCATCGAGTCTTGGAAGTGGGACATGCTGTACCGGTGGATCCCAGGAGGACATCGAGGAGAAATAATGAAGCTCAACTGCAGCAAGTCGACCGGCCGCCATCGCGCTGCCCAACCATCCATCAAAGCACGTAATTGGACTCTGGTCAGTTGCTGACACGTGAAGACGCGCCGGACTCACGCGAGGGACTCTCGGACACGGGATCGAATTAATGCCCGGTATCGATGGCCGCACGCATAGAGGTCACGTAACATGAACTCGCCACCCAACCACCTTCCTCCCACCCGCTCGACCCGCATAGGTCAACTCTAGACACTTATTCTATGCGTAATGCGCGGGCGATTTGGATTCAGACGGATATTCCTATTTCCAATACGATCTCTATTCGAAACCGTTTTCAGATCAAAGAATATTTCCTCGTCGCTGATAATTATGTACAGGCGGTGCCGGGTCCTTTGAGTTGAGACACAGGAGACTTCGTTTTCTCAAAGGACGCACGCACTTCTACTGCCGTACGAAATGAGGTAAATTATGCTCGCAACATGCAATTCACACGATGGAGTTCGAGTGGTTTGGCCAAAATGGTCGAATCCGCACAGTTACTTAGGTTTAAGGCAATAGATCTCGCAAGTTATTTTTCGGGGGCGTGCGCGCGCGTTGTAATTGATGTCCCAATTTGATTATACTGTAGATCCCGCTTCTCCAATTCCCAAATCTCATTAAACCAGGCAACCTAAGTGGCCAGTGTCACACAAAAAACACATGTATCTTAATTAAGTGTAAGAGGTGGCGTGTGTATAGCCTTTGTCGGTGTCATGAAGGCTAAGTCACGCGTTCACGACGAGCCTGTTGCCATCAGCGGTCTTTAATTATGCAGAGCCCACCCACGCACAAAGAGACACTTGGCGAGTATGTCGCACAATAAGCGACCTGAATCAGTCGATCGAAGATTATCGATCATCCGATGATGAATTGGTGCCGCCAAACAATGCGAATTGAAAGCTTGTTTAATTAAGTAATTAAAATGAATTGACAAAAAATGTTTAAATTGAAGGACGCTTCTGCAGTGATTAAGGAACAATAATATCGTACCTTTGGGACCTCGAGGACCAGGTAATCCTGGAAAACCCTGTGAAGATACAAAGTGATTTTCAAATTGGCATTTATTGATTATTGGCATTGGATTGGGCATTCATTTTTTATTTGACGCGTTATAATAGAGTAAAATGAAATCTCATTCTTTATTCGAGTTGCTCAATGAATTTTAATAATTTCTATATTAGTTGAAAGCCAAATCTCCGGTGGACAAGCGCCGACGACATAATTTTGATGCATGAATTTTGGATATAAGTTATTAAAAAAAAATTAAATGCGATGCCATAAATTATGTCGTACCGGTGGTCCTGATTCTCCGGCGTCTCCAGGATATCCCAGATCACCTTGCTCGCCCTTTTCACCTTTTCCACCAGGGAAACCTGCAAACACCACCGACTCAATTATGGTTCATTAAGACACTTAAATAATTGGGCACGTATTCTATATTTGCGTGAACGGGCATATTTTACAATAACATTAGAAAACGTATAAATTGTCATGACTCGTACCTGGCATTCCCGGTGGTCCAGAAGGCCCATCTGGGCAATATTCTTTGGTCTTTTGGCAGAACTCTTGCATTGCTCTGACCTGCAAAATGAAACAATTGATAACGTTAAAGACTTGCTTTTGTGCGTGAGGAATTGTCTTCTGATTTAAAAATTGACAACTATTTACTAGAAACAAAATAATAAAAATGAACTCTGATGCATAATTTCAGATTCTGTTTCAGATTCAAGTATCTCAACTTTATGTCATCTTTATTGACCATCGGTAATTTTTGAGACGTGATAAATATGGTAAATCTTGCTGGGTAAATTGATGGTATGCTGATTAATTAGATAGTGGAATATACATGAACAATGAGGCTCTGAAACGGTTGACATTTGTTTCTATGCATACATACGGTATATAGCTTTATTTGTTGGGAGAAACCGTATTCAATTACTTCGCCGAAGAATAGCCAGCCCAGCCAAGAAACAAGGAAAAGGAGGAGGATGACATTTAAATATTGCCGTAGTCAAACAAACGCTCGTCTCCGTAAAGGTCCGCTAAAGCCTCCCCTAACTCCTCGCCGCTTTTGTCAAATGTTTCTGTCTAAAGGTCCGCGCGACTGATGCGGAATCATTAATCGAGCACAAAGACTATAAACACATGTAGATCGAGCCCACGGGTCTGGTCACGGCCCGTCCACAGTATATCTGGGAATAGCGTACACACTCTATAAAGTTTATACCCAGTTCACATTGGCGCAGTTGAGCTACCCGCTGTCACTTCTTCATGGATACACAATTTCACGTAAAACTACTTAAAGAGGTGAACTTTCCCAACAGCAGTTTCGGGATATGTTGGCTATAACTATACTATCATATTCCTAAATTGACTTTGATTTAGAGGTACCAAATCAGTCGAAACGGAAATGCAACACTAAACGTAGCGGAAACCGTCGTCACTCAGTGATACGCCCATATGCGGCCATCGCAAACGCCATCTGCCGAGCAGTCGCTTAAACTCGTCGCAAATCGAACGCGCTGGATAATAGACATAAATAGACTGAGTGGAGCAGAACCCGAACCAGAAGCCCCGTCGTTTTTCATATTATCTTGATTGTAATTATGAAGTCTCGACAATTATTTTGAAAAATCTGAATACGACGTCCAACAGTAATGCTATTCAGACGATGATGCCCGGAAGACAGTCACCGTTTTTACAAGACGTAGTCAGAGAGGAAATTGCGTTAACGATTTTAATATCAGAAACACGCGTCGAGAAAACGCGCCCCTAGCGGAAAACAGAACAGCTGTGCTTGTTTATACTTCGTCTTAACAGCATTTTAATTAACGCAGGATTGAGTACAAAAAACACCAGCTGCTCGCGTGCTTCAATTTTCCGATAGGGGTTTATTTTTTGCACGTCACATGTTTTGTGTGTCGACGTCTGATAGGAAACTATACAGGTGGTGAGCGTCACTATTCAGAACAAACGAAATCAGCTAATTTGCTTTTCAAAACCGCCATTCCACATTCACCACATGAGTTTTTAAAAAAATAGCATGAAGCGAAAGATCTATAAATTTGAACTACTAAACAAACAAAAATGAACTGTGGCTGCTGCGTCGTCGATTTTTTTTCTTCAGTTCCACTGTGAACAGGGGCAGCGGCCAACCGCTCATTGTTTATTCAATAGCTCGGAAACTTGAGAATTCAGATCGGCAACGCAGGGCGTATTACGCATGAATGACTGGAGATCTACGTGCCAGTCGGGGGAGGTGGGGGTGATGAGGATAACCACTGAGGCAGATGGAGGCATCGCATCGTGAACCGACTTTGGATTGACCCCCCGACGTCGCCCGGCATATATTAAAACCACAAACGCCTTAAGTGAATCGATACAAAATCCCATGAATCTAAATGAACGTAAAAGGGGCGGTCAATCATGGACTCGTTGTGCATTTGAACACGTCAGCTATCCTGAGACCCTCCGCGAGTGTTTTTGAAGATGAGCGTGCCGGGAATTCTTTGGATCCGCAACACAAAACTGCAGGTCTCATCAGGATTTCGTCTGATGCGCGAAAACAAATTGGAGTCGATTTATACGAGCGGAAACATATACGATATCGTATAAATAAAGACGCATTTTTCCTATGATTGTCGAGTCATAATGTAACTTTAGAGGACCACAACTATGGCAAATAACATTTTTAATAGGCCACGTCTGTGATTTTAATGATTTACGCTCGAATGTTTATCTATAGGAACAGACCATGCAGGTTAATGTCTATGCGAAACCTTAATTTCTCATTTGAAGCCGCGCTCTCTCTGTATACGAGTGCTCATGTTCATGCAGCAAAAGAGCCAGTGAACTATTTGATTGCAGCTTCATTCAAACTCATATTGACTTCCGTCGTGAATGGTTTCTAAACGAGATTGGGACAAAGGTTTAAATATACAAAGCTAAATACAAATTATGATGCACCAGCTTACAAATGTCATAAAATGTCTAATGATCTGAGATTGCCTGAAAATGAAGACTTTCATTTATCAATGCTGCATAATTACAGTATAATAATTATTTTGCATATATCTGAGCCTGTATGCTCTCATACATCTCGTAACGTCTTTAGAATTTGTTTATAACGATATCTAAGTGGATTTGTGTTTAGGAACAGAGCGTGTCGAAACTGAATAAAATACTCTCTATTATAATAATTGTTTTGTTGACATTGTCGTTCAAATATGTCTCGAAACCAAGGAGCAAATAAGGAAGCTCGACCCTTCGACTGCTGATGAATTAGTCATCACATGTGTGCCAACTACAAACTATTAACAGGATATGAACAGTATCTTATTGAATAAATAATAAATGCACTACAGCTATAGAAAAAATTTGTTAATTTATGGTGAAAATTCTATGTATACTCTCTCCCATTTAAAGTGCATGGTTGTAGCGATTTCTCCTGTTTACTATATTCTAAATTCACTATGAGCTGTAGTTTAATTTATTCGGATATACCGGCGGAACTACAGCAAGATAATTTGGATTTGTAAATAAATTAGCGAATCCATCGTATGAAACTGTGTCCCCTTTATATTCCAAACGCTGCGTCCTTATGGGGTAAACCTGTACGTTGTTGCATGAATGCATCATCAACTCAAACGATGTTGCAACGGTATTCCCAATTGAACAATCCATGTATCCCAATAGATAGCGCTGACTCTGTTTGATTTGTTATTGAAACAACCTTAATTAGCCGTACTGCGCACGTCACTATCAATTATCGACTAGAAGTAGTATTTACCCCTTTCCCAGCCATTAGTGCTTGTGTGGTCCGTTCGCAGAATTAAACATCACGCGAGAAGTTAGGTCAACAAAGTTGCTTCATGAGGTTGGCATTGGTTAAAGAAAAAAAATTACGTTGGTTTAATTACACTTAAGTGACTTGTATAACCAAATTAATTAAATCATTAGTGTGGTTACAAACTAATGTGTGTACTCTATATACGCATCGTGAAATCGACAAAATCACAAAATCGTGTCTCTACAGCTTCGAGGTGTCCAGTACGCAGTGTTCAAAGGTGAAATATATAATAAAACAAATATATTTTTGGTATTTAGCCCGTTCCTAAAATTCTGAAAAAATATTTCTAACGAACGGGAATCGACAAACCAATGATCATTTTGAAAAATCTTGATTCCAGTTGGAGGTAACGTTAAGAAAATACTTAAAAAAACCCAGAAACCTGCCATTTTTGGATTCTTAAAATTGTTTTTAGATTAGACACAGAGTAGTTCAGTTGGATCGATTCCCGTTCCTTAAAAATATTCTTCCAACATTTTAGGAACCGGATGATATATTTTAACTTTGCGTATTTTACATTTTAATACTTGACATGGTGGTGCATGTCTACCAAAAGTTATTTAGCCAATAATTAATCAAACAATGCATCATCATCGGACAATGAATCAACAAGTTGTCGAGGTCCACTTCGAGTTATCAGCGTGTGCACCTGTTGCGTTCGTATTAACAACTAATCTATTGTTGTAGTCGAGGGTAAGTCAAAATCAATAAATCCATTTCATCATTAAGGCAAGTCACTGAACCCTTCATATGTGGACAGCGCGGAGAGTCAAACAGAGTAAGCAGCACTGAAAAGATATAAATGCCATTTCCCCATCGATTCCAAGATTAGTACATTATCTGGTACTTAACATTGTTATATTAAAAAATGTTGCTGCCATGTCGGCCAATCATATTCTTAAAAATAATTTTCTCTCATTGCACGAGTAGAAACATTTACAATTTAATGATTGATCACAAAACCCTCACCACATGCTTACAAAACATTTTACAAAAATGCAAATATATGTAGATCAATCGCAGCGCTTTAGAGATTTAAAGTATCTGTGAACGTTTTCTTTTATTTAGAGGATAATAGCATGATGTTGTTGATCGGAGAGGCAATTAAGACGTTAAAATGTTAAGCAAAGTTCACAAAATTTCTGTTAATATCGACCGAATCGTAAAGCAGAACTACAATATGGCGTAAAACAATTAGTAAAATTATTGAAAAAGATTCGCTAATTGATTCAAACAATAAGATCAGCTTCATTATTTAGCATTGTTTCGTGCATTAGTGCATGGACGCGAGTAACTTCAAGCAAATCGCACAGCTATTGAAAATGCCAACTTTTTATTTTATACATGTCGGTTGTGCATATTAATGGTTTCTCCTAAAAAAAAAGCTATTTTCGATATGCGAGTACATGTTTACAGCTACTGTATGCACCGGTACTAAGCTCTCGTGAGATTATTTTTCCGACTTGATCAAAGCAAGGGCGAAATAAGAACTACGCAGATGCGACAAATCAATTAAGTTACAAAAGAATGGAGCAAGCCACACTTTTACAGAAATCTGTTACGAAAAAAATAATAAGAATCTTATACAATATACAGCTGTAAGTAACCATAAATACGATTTACAAGATAATCATTTTCACTGTAAAGTCAACAGTAAATCATTGGCTAAAATGGATCATGTGAAATAGAAAATAAATCAATATTGCTTGAAACCAATAACCAATCTAAACAATGTACATGAAATCGTCCTTCACTGTTGCAGATATAGCGTCTGTCTACGGATCGAATGGGCTCGAGGGTTTGAACCCTAATTGATTTCCCCATTCGACATACATTTAGTATGGATGAATTTGATTTAAAAAAATAGGACGAAAACGTTCGTCAAACGATTTAGAGTGCGTAAACCTGAGCATACATTTTAATCGAAAATAGTAGTCGAGTTTGTTGATATTTCTTAACATCTTTCTTCTATGTTTGTCTAGTGAATAGAACGTCTGTCTACGAATCGGTTTGAGCCCGAATCGGTTCACTAATCGTTCATAATGCGAATGCGACTGAGGGGATTTTTCGGCAGACTCGATTTCGAAAACTCATTTTAAAAAAAACGAAATACTCCAATCATGTGTCTGATGGGATAGAAATTTCTTCTTCAGTACATTTTTTTACTGGTTGACCTGATATGCCACAACGAAGGGTATTTAATGACAAACAGGCACCAGATGCTTTTTGCTGAATAATTGGCGTAGAGAAACGAAATGACAATCCGCCCCAAGGGGGAACAGCAGTACCGAGCAGAAGTACTAATTTCTAACGGTGTCCCACGCATTCCAAAATCAATAATTGCACGATAATACGCTTATCTGTTTGTTGAATCGTCATGAATCACGACTGAGGCACTAATGAATGACGTTTGCGTTCCTGCGGTTTGTTATCGAGGGTCCAGGCCTACGAGCGGTAATTTATATTTATATGCATGGCTCTCTACATATTATATGGACTGGAATGTTTCAAACGAACACTGTCTAAACTTTGTTTTTCTATGGGCATGGACTACTCGTAGTCTCTAGATTCAGTTTCAATATTTTATCACCAAAAAGCATTCCAAAGGCTAAAGGAGTTCGGTTCACATTACAGCCGATATGATTATGCCTTTACCAAAATAAACCGAGATGACTTTTGTGGATTTTAAAAGTGCAGCAGAAACTGAAATACCTTTATTATCTATACAGTAGTTGAAATTTAAAAAATTCCAAAGCAAAATATTCTTGCACTTCTGTTTCTCTCGATATCGGATATATTCGGATATATTCTAGCATCAAGCTAGCAGAATTAACAGGCCATATAGAAATCATTCGCCAAAACCTGTTAGTTGTCGTTTCCGTTCGAATGACATACATGAGTGCCATGTGCCGAATCTTCCATGCGTCAGGGTCTCAGGAGGAAGTGAAAGACAATATCTGTGTTGTCAAAAGCTAATAATGCTCATTTAAAATATATGCATAATGCACGGAGCATGCATGAGGAAAGACGACAAGACACGAAACTAGTTTTCCATAATCCTCAACGAGGGCATTACGAATTGATCGTGTCAGACTTTCGTGTGTAAGCAACAATAATGGGATCGGACATAAAAAATAAAAGCCAACAACGTTAACGCCTAAAACAAACGAACCACTTTTCGTAAAGCCCAAACAAAAACATTTGCACGACAGACACTCGCAAATTTCTCATTAATATTAATAAGTAGCTAAATTATTGTTACAATGTACGCTTGTCCTGTTTTTACAATAAAGTAATATTTTTTTGCTGGCACACGCATGTTGACACTACAATCGGTGCTTCACATCACATTGCCTAGATGCTCATAGCAATTTTATTCTGCACATCTGCACGAATCATTACTGCGTTGCAAGCGAGAAACGATTGTATTACTCACCCATCATGCTTTGGAAAATAGATGTCTTAATTATCAAAAGATTAGTAGGAATTCATCAATGTAAATCTTTAGAACATTTAATTGTCGGACTGTTTCGAAATGTTGCTAATATCGGCTTACGTGTTTACGATTTATATTGATTAAAATTGCGTATACATGGATGAATGTGTCTGGGATCTGTTCTTCAATTTTATCCAATTCCTTAAATTTATGTTCTTACAAGTAGAACTAGCTAAATTGGGAATAGCTGTTTATTGTTACTGTTAATTGGGAATAAGTGAGGACTAATGTGCTGCAGGTGCGCAATCACACATAGCATCAATGCAATGCCGGTTTGCTGTACAATAAGGGGCAGTAGCGCATTGTCCATGCAATGAGTTTTATATTGTGCATGCAACACCATTTTTATCAATTTACAATTTTTAAACAACTTGTTTTGAAGTCATACACACTGCTTATAAACATTCGAACTAGCTGATAACACGATAAAATCTCGTTCGGAGGCATTCTGAAATTGAAGATTAAATTGATACCAAAAATAAAAGAATGGATCGTCTTCAATATATATGATATTGATATAATAAATAGCGGATTTAATTGATGCACTTAGCGAAAACCTAAGATCTATTCTTAACATTATTCATATCTATTAACAGAAATGAAATACATTGCTGGTTAATTGCTTGTTAACCGTTTTATTTATTATCGTATTCTTTTCAAATTGCACTGTCAATCCCAAATGGAGAACTGCGTTTCCGCGACAAAACGAAAACATTTCGCATGATTTTTGGCCTCGTTACTGCACAATTTGTTTCTAATTTCATTTTTTGTTATGCTTTATTATTTATATTTGAGATAACTTGATGGCTTATGGCTTGATGCCCGCTTACAAAACAGCATCGATAACGGCCTCGCTCCCTTGACGGTATTCCACCCCCTTACTGCCTGCGGTCGATTAACCACGACTGGAATGTGGCGAGACGGTTTCCAGAGTCTTCCCATAGTTGACGCGCGTGTCAGAGTATGTGGACACCGTCTATATATCGTGCCGAGTCAACGGAGGAAAACAGACCTTAAGCCGATGCCAACCGGAAAAAAAAGAAAAGAAATAAGAAAGAAAGAAAGAAAAAATACGAAACAGCACGTCGTCTAGAGCGTCTATACGAATACTAGCTGATGGAATTGACCAAGAAAGAATCGGGCATTCCTAAGTCGTGCCACACGAGATATTTCACGATCCTTTCTCGCTTGATTGCCAAATCTTAGATCAGAGTGGAGATTATCGGAATACATCCGAGTGTGACAAAAGTGCGGGGCGTGTTAGATGCCCCCGCGTGGGCAGAAATGTAATTGCCAACGACCGGAAATAGAGTCAATCCCACCTTCTCTCTCTCTCTCTAGCTAGGAAAAGAGCGCCCACCGATGCTAAGTCACGATCGCGCCATTTCAAAAGGAAGTTCCGTTTTCAGTTTAAAAAAAACGAAAACCGGCCATTGTCCAAGTTTATTCTTTAGAATGGTTGATCAACCCGTGACCAAAGTTTAAATCAGATTTTCTTTCATTTTTTTAAGCAACCAATTCAAAATATTTTTTTTACTAAGAAAAATTCACTTGTATCATTTTCCAGGAAAACGTTTGAAGCCCGACGGCTTTTTGGACGTAACCGGAGGTTGTTCCTGAGATGCAAAGTGGTTCTGAAATGTACGGAGAACTGAATTGCCGTCAATGGATGCCGAGATCGTTCGCCTGCCGTCACCTACCGGAGAAGTGTTTCAACAAAATTACTACGACCAGAGGCGCCTCGTCTTATCAACAAATAAAAGACATAGGTGAAAAGCAAATATTTGATGCCCAACGCACATCTAATATTTGCTTGGCAAGTTTTACAAAGTTGCTTGCTACAATGACGCAGTGGTAGATTGCTAGCAGGCAAAACAAATGGACGATCCTTGTAGCCTACGGTAGTTCATTTGGTTGGCCACATGCGTTCGGTAACGAAAGATCGGATCTTCCTGATCCTCCGTTCAGACCGATACGTTTTCGTGAGACCTGTGCGCAAGAACTAGAAAGTTTCCGCGAATATTACAGTATTGCGTAGGAGAATACATAAAAACGTATTTCTGAAAAGATTGGACGGATAGTTTGTGTTTTACAAAATGAGAAAAACATTTTCTTAGGCGTCAGCATCACTGCAGCAAAGCACACTGATCACGAGTAATGCCCTAACTTGATCTCCAGACTAAGATAAAGTCTTAGGAGGATATCCAGCCGGTAATATGACACACCGAAAAAGTCTATAAGCTCGTATCGCTGGCCATTATATACACTTGTATTTTTTATACGTTATCCAATTAATTTGGAGGTGGACTTTGGGCCCGTGCAACGACAACTACTTCTTGGATTTTCATGGTATTTGATGAAAGTCCGAAGCAGAGGGACTGTTTAGTTGCCTCCCCCCCAAAAGGAGCATCGATCGTTTATTTTTCTGTCCTTATACCATTGAAGACTGTATTGTGATTATTGCTATCTTCAGTTGCGGCTGCAAGTTAAGAAGATGGCGTTTCTTTTATCCGAAAATATTCGCCCCAAATGGGAACCTCGGCAGATCGGTGATTTTGATTAAATAGCTCTTATTTTTTGGTATTGTACATATGCTTAAACGTGTGCGGGAGAAGTGAGTGCTTTTCTCCTACACAGGATGACGATGGATTAATAACAAAATAAAATGGTAAAACCGTCACTCATTTGGCATGCCGTGTGCATTTATCGACAAACTCTGGGGAAATAGGAGTTGAAGTACGAGTCACATGTACAATGCAGCTCCTGAACCATTCTAGTATGTCCCGTTCTTCTACACTTAGCAGGAGCCTGTCTCACAATTTCCCCAATTTTGACATTACAATTCCCCTTCAGAATACGAACCAGAAGCCCAATATTGATCGTTTTTTAAAGATCCTTTAATGATTCCCATCCCATTATTGACAACAAAAATAATTAATCCTCAGCCTCTGACGAGACTCGAACTCGCAATCTTCGGTTCCGGAAACCGACGCCTTATCCATTAGGCCACAGAGGCTCGTTGTTTGCTAACAGAATAACATTTCACGGTCAATTAACTATTATATATACCCAATTTCCACAACTACCTTTATTATTGCAATGACATAAATTTAACTATTAAATATACATATTTCCCACAACAATTACCTCTCTGGGTACATATTATTGCTGAAACAAAAATTTAATTATTATTGTTACAACATAAATTCTGAATACATTTAAAGTAATATTCTTTAGATTATTTAGATGACTCCAATCCAAATATTGACAAGAAAAATAATTAATCATTAGCCTCTGACGAGACTCGAACTCGCAATCTTCGGTTCCGGAAACCGACGCCTTATCCATTAGGCCACAGAGGCTCGTTGTCTGGTAACCGAATAACATTTCACGGTCAATTAACTATTATATATGCCCAATTTCCACAACTACCTTTATTATTGCTACAACATAAATTTAACTAATAAATATACGTATTTCCCACAACAATTATCTCTCTGGGTACATATTATTGCTGCAACAAAAATTTAATTATTATTGTTACAACATAAATTCTGAATGCATTTAAAGTAATATTCTTTAGATTATTTAGGTGAGTATTATTATCAAACATGAATGAAAATGCCGAATAACTCATGTTCGAGAGTCAGGTTCAGAGTTATCTGCTGTGAAAGAGTCTGCCTAATTTCTAAGGAAGATTCGATGAATGATTCTTTCTTTATTTTTAAGCAAAAATCTATGATTCTGTTTAAGCAAGACCATTATACCTTTCAATTCAATATAAAATCTGGTTTCTTCAAAGTACACTGTAGATGAAATACCTGTCATTTCAATTAAACAGAATATCTGTTTCAAAGTTACAACAAAAATAATTGAAGCATTAATTTATCTGTACAGTAAGTAAATTGCGCCACACCCTCGGTGTTTTCGATGCCAAACACATCCGATATGGTACAGAAATTTTATACTCTATGACGCTAGATTAAACTGATGTGCAGCAAAATGGAGAGCGGACGAGCGTTTCGTATTCCTATTGCTCGGAGCTCTGAAATAGGTGGCAGTGACGTCATCAGCATTCAAATACCCAGCGGATACACACGTGTATATATGTGATATTTTAGAAGCGCTCATTCACCTCGCGTATATACGTATATACTGTATATTTGGGTACATGGTGGATATATCTCTATCTGTAGGCGTCGCGTTGTTAACCAGTAAGTCTGATTTTCAAGTTGCCTCTCGAGTGCGCGTTTGGAACAATTTCTAAACTGGCTCGCCAAGCGTGAAATTCAAAAACATCCGCTGACGAAATGGCCTGCAGCCCGGCACTCAACAGCGCAAACATGTTGCTGAACACAAGTTACATTTCGCCGTACTGTACATTTTGACGTCTGCCACACTGTGTATACTCCACAATTTCGTACTACTGGCTCCCCCTCCCCCCTAGCTCTATGCCGTATTATAAGAGCTTTGATTGCGCTTATCAACTTCGAGAACATGCCGCCGACCAAATTGGTTACATGAATAGTTCCGTTGTGAAGGGCAGGGCGGGATTTTCAGCAGGATAAGGTCACCGGAGTCTCATAATCTCGACGCTAGTAATCATGAGCACGTCGAAAACAGTCAACCGTTGCCAATGAAACCAGCAAGGCTCAATCAAAGGTACTGTACGGCAGACACAATATACAGAGTACGTGCGTATTTCGATCATTACCATTTCAAACAAAACAATATTACCTTTTCTGAAAAATCAAATTGCACATATTTGAAAAACCAGGACTGGAATTCAGGTTGGCATTTAAATTCGTGAGGTGGGAAAATAAATTGAAATAATATAATTTTTCTCGTCGTGTTAAATTATTAGAGGATTGTCTACATGTGCATGTACTATCCCGTCACACAGAGTTGATGCAGCTCGTCGCTCCCTCTACTGTAATGTAGTTTTTTATTTCTCGATATAACGTTTTAGGTAAAAGGCAGCATTGCCCCAGTGAGATCGTGACTGTACTTTTCCGTATACCGAGTCGGCTGCCGGTGCAATGATCACATTAAATATTATATCAGCGTTCGTTAACGGTGCTATAAGAGGCAGTTTTTTTTCCTAACCGTGTTACGACTATAGGGCGTATATAGAGCTACATTTGGTCTAACCTCATGAGACCGAAGGATACACATGTCCGAAGTTTGAATGGTAGAATAGAGAGCGTCTGGGATAGGCCACCGCGGAGATAGGAGCTCAATTATTCCGCATTTCTTGGACCAAATTCGGTTGACAAAGTGTCGTCTGATTGTCGCACTTCTAATAAACGAGCAAGTGGTGTCGAGTGGTCGAGAGGATAACGTATTTACCTCGTGGTCTGTGATCGCGGTTTCGATTCCGGCCAACACCTTCGGAATTTTTCAGGCGAGAGAAAGTCGTGGGACCCGCGCCTGTAAGATTTCAAGGCCACGTTAAAGATCCCTGCCTAGGTAGCTTATACTAAGCCTGGGCTAGGCAAAATTGGCAAAATTACCGGGACGAACACGCTGGTGAACCTCCTTGACAGACATCTGAAGAATAAACGACTACGCCCATATTGCGAGAAAGATAAACCGATTTCCACCCACACATTTTTGTTATGCAATTATTATTTAATTATTAAAAATTATTAATTGAAAAAATGGAAATACATAAAATTGGCAATACATCTTGGCGCACATTTTCTCAATGTTACAAAAATAATGACATAGTCATGGTGGTAAATCTCAGGAGGTTATGTAGTGCAACTGTATGAGAACTTGATATTGGGTAGGTAAAGGTGTATATACATTCGAGAACGCAGACGTATACTACCATTTTATTTTGCCGGCTGATAAAATTGAGTGAGCAAGAGGGCTCCACGGACATAAAATCGTATGAACAAGGAAGGCTTCCATCTTTACACCAAAAAAATTGAGTGGGTCTTTATACTGACAAACATTAACTATCGATGATCGATAACTAAAATCGTTGTCCGCTGCTTATCTCTCAAGTGATTGACCAATGATATTTAAAAAAACGTAAAACGTTGTGGCGTCATTTTGCCGATAAATTCAGATCAATAAGAAGCTCGTTTCTAATTTTTTTAAACCATTGACACTTCAGCGCTAACTGGGAGTGAATGGCGGTTGTGCACTGCAAATCGATGTGTCCAAATTTGAGTCGCAGAATTTTCGATTGATAAGATGTCTTAAATAAATTCGCTTAT
>JAQGBY010000219.1:0-54135 GCA_034698785.1 Mycogona germanica | reverse complement strand
TAGTAAAATATTATTATAAAAAGCGAGTTCGCCACTCGGTTCGTCTCCTTCATTCGGCCTGTCCCGAATTCAGCATTTCAGATATTAATTTATGTGTTTGAAGTTAAAACCGATTCTTTTGCCAAAAAAATCGTCAACGCCGCTTGTCGCAACGGAGCCCGTTTTGTGCTTGCCAGGGGGAGCGCTAGTTTCATGAATAATTGTACAGACCGAAGCGCCTATCAGTACGCTGCTAAGTTGACCTAGAGGGGAAGAGAGAGAGGGGTGGGGGGGGGGGTTTGCGTGAGGCACTTGCGCACGCCAACACAGGGATCTCACCCCGCGCGAATGCCGTCAATCTGCGGCTGGGCGGCCACAAGGCCGATGGGCCGCCGTGTGCCGTGGACCGCCCGAGATCACCTCAGTCGATTTTTGTCCTCGCTCGCTCCGCTCTCTCTCTCTCCCTCTCTCTCTCTCTCTCTCCCGCTCACACAGCTATCTTTTCCCGTTAGACGGGAGGTCAACGACCGCTCCGCGTTTCCCTCGCGGCCAAACACGCATTCCGGTGTGTACCCGCAAGCGATGCACTCTCAACTTACCACCACCGCCATACCATAACCACCTCACTGGCTCTCTAGAATATCCGAATGGCACCTGGTTAAAGACGAAGGAAATGAGACTATAATTTACTATCGTTGTACAAAAGAAAATGTTTCCTAGTCCTTTCAAAGGGACGCGAATTATTCGCTGGTTCCCAAATATACGCTGCGCTTTTCCAGCACAATTACAATATGTACCCACCAGCAGCCCCAGATGGGGCCTATGGTGGGGGCACATTCTCACTTCAACCCCGGCATTAAATAAATAAGAGCCAGCGCCGGGAACGAACAGCGGTTCTGCACTACCCCACCAACTCGCACCAAAAATTCGTTTCTTACCCAACTGCCGCTGGTTGGTATCGACAGGTGGGCTAATATAAGCTACATGGAGGAAGGAGAAAGTACTTCATTTTAATCGAGATGTATACAGTTAGACGAATGCAACTATTTTTCTTATGAAATTGAATAAAATTGCGACCTGGGTGAAATGATAAAAGCTGGCAGTTGTGAGACAACTCCACGAAAACAATATGAACCTACCATTAAAATTTGAGCATTTAATTCCGACGACACGAAAATTTGATTTGAATTCAAAAATAGTTTAGTTGAAAACGAACCAAGATTGCATACGTGTATATACAGATTGCATATGAACATTGCCCGAATACACCCGGGTGGGTTTGGAGGAGGGTGTGGGGTTCTCTTAACGCACCAAGCGCGGACCGAATTTGCTGCCAATCGCCGGTCGGGGCCGGGATTAAAAATGCGACACCGGGCGGCCGTTGCTCAGTTAACACAGATTCGTCGATTGGCGCTCCTCTACATTTAACGGTGAGGGGGGGAAAAGCATCCTTAAAAAAAGGGGGACGAGGCAGGCTGAAACGGGCGTGGAGAGAACGAGAGAGTGCGCACAGGTGGGCATCTCTGGCATGGACTGGTGCGGGGAAGGCGAAGCGCGGTGGGCACGGGGTCGATGGGAACAAAACCCAGCAAGGCCTTTCCCTATGAAACTTTCATTAGTCATCGTTATAGCTCATTGTATGCCGAAGACAAGCGCGGGATTTTCATCAAATGTTTCTTGGCGCCAACGAAAGATGCTCATCATTCACCTATTCTAGACATGTCTCCTCTAAATTTATGTTTAGCCCTACAATCCAGCAAACAATTCCGGGCATTTCTTGAATTTTTAAATTTTCAGTGAATTGAAATAGTCTATTTCTACCAGATATTTTCAATGGAGTAAAATATGCGTTCAATGATCTTAGTTATTTTTAAAGATGGCTTCGGACAACCCGTTTCAAAATAATTGGACCATCTTACAATGTTAATTATTAAGACACAGAATCTTAACTTGATCAATAAATGTTAGGCCGCACCACTAAACTAAGAATGTGCTGCCACATTTTAAGAAAAAATGAAAAAAAAAACCATGTGATTTTATCATATTCATTAAATTAAAATCGGAATTATCTTAGTGCTGAAAGTCAATCAGATTACGTCATCAGCCAACGAAACCATCTCCACTCAAACGTTGGTTCATGATGCTGTGTCCATATTGATCAGCGACAAACAACGCCAAAATAATTGTACTACGACGCAGCAGATACCGTTATCGAGAAAGTTCCATTGCCCAATAATCTTTTTGATTGACACCTTGTTTACTTCCGGAAAAAAATAAAAAAAAAGAGAAAGACGACCGATCCTTTGCCAAACACAAGAGAGGAAAAGAAACAACGTCATTCGTGATATGTCGATAATCCGTCAACAGTTGCCGTAATATTTGTCTTGCTTATTATTCATAGGAAGCGCAGCGCTTTCTCCACTGCTTGCGAAACCCACTTTCTATCGGCAAGAGCGACACGATTCGGCGGCATGGTTGCTGTGGTGATTTTACGGACTTGCAAAATTTTTACAGGCGTCGCTATAAAGGGGCGGATGTGTGGTGAAAGGGTAAAGTTGTTGGTATTCATTCAATGGCGGTCGTAAATGAATACGCGAAGCTAACTGTTGAAATGACGATTAAGTTCACATTTGGATCGCCATTACAATGGCAGATGATCGTTAAGCGAATTTCGGTCCCGGATGAGTTTTAATACGCGACGATGCCCCGTTTACACTGTACACATGTTCAGATTTTTATCACGTCGTTAAACACAGTTATTGCGACTATGTGCCGCATTTATTGGATATTTATTGGCCAAAGTTGATTTCAGCTTTGTCGCCATGTCCGTATAAAATTGATAATTGTCGTGGATTCGCCGCTCTCACCGTTGGCTGATTAAACCACGCCTCGTGGAGCCCTCTGGTAGCATCCGAGTTAAACTATCGGCCAGATTTTCCTGGTGACGCAAAATTGGAATGAAACACATATCGCAGGCCTTCTTATGACCAGATAAAAATCTAACAGCGTCATGCCTAGAAACACAGAATATGGAAAGAGCGGGAAAATGGAATTGCAAGGGGGTTTTGGGAGGAACGGACCATAAATAAGCTGACGGTGACATTGTGGGTGATAAACATCAGGCTGCCATAAAGCAGACAAAACAAAAAGAAGAAAAAAACAGAGAACAAAAAAATTTCAGAAAACCGTGTCCCCAAAAAAGCACGAAAAAGCTTCCGCCAGGAATTGGCCAGTCGCGCGGGATGGGAAAACAATTACCTCTCTCCACGGGTGGGGGGGGGGGGTGGAAGAGTTGTGGGGGTGGGGGAAGGGGGGGGGGGGGTGGGAACCAACCGATGGAAGAAGTTGAGAGAGAGAGAGCCACACACACAAAAACGGCCACACAGTACGTGCGGGTGTGACTTCTCTCACAAGAATTCGACGGGGCAGGACATCATCTCCCAGGGGTCGTTGGATTAGGAGGGGGTGGAGACGTGGTAAAACGGATGGCGTCTGCAAACAATCAGCTGTTGCGCAATAAGGTCACGCTAGACGCGCGCTAAATAATACCAAACGCGTTCACCCCCCCCCCCCCTCCCCCGAGTCCCCCCATGGCCTCCCCCCCCATCCTCCAATATCTCCACCACCCATCACCGAACCAACCAACCAGCCAATCACGAACGAGCGTTGCCGAATTTCGAAACAATTGAGTAGAGGGTAAAAAAAAAGAATAAGCACCTCCAGCGATCTCATTTCCAAATGCTCTCTCTCTCTCTCGTGGACTCTCTCACCCCCCCCCCCCTTTTCTTCATCATCTTCTGAACGGAACGACCACCTGACAAAACAACAAAAAAAAATCTGGAGGGGTTTAGTGTTTTTTTTTTGTATACATGCGCGTACACTATCTGAACTTTCGGCCATTAGCAGGGTTAGAGCCGATAGAGTTTTTACAGTGATCCCGCCCGCACCCAACCACCGACAGATGTCAATCTGATTTTTAACAATAAATATAAGGCTGACATCAACAACACGTAAATGTGAATTCCCTGAACCACAGTCGGTGCCGGAGTTTGTTGTTGACAGTCGTTCACTGTAGAGATTCGCGATCTTGACGAATAACAAATGAAAATTTCGATTTCAACGATTTCCGGTAATTTTTGGAGGCTTCCCCGCTTCTGCGAGCTTGGTTCGGCTCGACTGCGGCGAGTGCCTATAAAAGATCTCGGGCGACAAATCTGCTCAGTTCAGCTCGACTAGTGAAAATAATTCCGCAACAAATTCGGCCGCCCCCCCCCCCTCTCTCTCTTCACCGTTCTCTTTCTTTTCTTTGCTCGCTCACTTTGCCAGCTAGTGGGCAGAGACGGAGAGGGAGAGCTTTTTGGCTGATGGCGTCGGTACAAAAGTTGTTTCAGAGAGTTCGTTGACCTCCGGGCCGAACTGCTCCAGCACTAGTACGTGGTTACACGAGAGAGAGAGAGCGAGTGAGGCACACATAGATTTTTGCACACCATCGCAAACGTGGCACACACACACACAACACATGAATTCTCGACCTGCTGTTCCGTTCATAGCGGGACACATTCGCAAACTGCTGGCGAATTGGAACCGCTATTTCCTCCTGAGACACATTTCCCCACCCTAAGCACACAAAGAAAGCATAGCTAAGATGAGCTGAAGGCGCTACTCTTTATATTCCTTATACTACAATGTCCATAAACTCCTATTCTCCAATGTCCATCACAGGTGTCCAATTCTCAACCCTACATCCGAAGACTCAGTTCTGTCCACTTGACCATGGCTCGGATGATGATCAACGTGATAATAGGGGGGGGTACTATCTTAAGTCTATAATCTAATGTATTATCCTTTGATATGGAGGTTGGTGTCATCAGTAAATCGAAGGAGGTTTGACCGCATGACAATTACAATTACAAATTTTACCCTCAAGCAGCCCCCAAGAGAGGAGCCTATTTGAGGGGACTAGATTAGGGGATTAGAATGACCTCTTCGAGTTTTTTGTACGCTCACCCATTCTAAACAGTTACTTAAGGTTTCCGAGAAGATATTGAACAAATAATTGTTTAGGATTGTTGAGGTCTAAGGAAGGTTTGCCAGTTTTAAACAACGGCTACACCTGCCAACAAGATACGATAACATGCAGTCAGCACGTCGACGTCACCACGTTGAAGAAATCATTGGAAACAGAAACGTTTGGAAAGTCCATCACCGATAAATTAGGACAGTGGTTATACGCACGTATTGTGCAGCTCCTCGGTTTAAAACTGGGAACTTGATACTTCGGAATCAATCAGCGCTCATACAACTGACCCGCACATAAACAGGGATTCCTACAACTTCTAGATTTCCTTAATTGGAACCAACCTAATCCAGACGAAATGTTTTGCAACACAAAATAAAGTGGTTGCAATAACGAAGAAGAAAATGAAGGCGTTGTGATGAACCATAAAAGAGAAAAAAATCAATTAGGCGTTGTGGTATAGTTGAGCTAGGCGAAAACATGGTAACGTTTAAAGTCAACAAAGCAAAAAAAAGTTGCCACGGAGAGGCGATCTTAGCTCACACACGTAACGTATAAATGCTCATCCGCCTGTCGTTCCCAAACGGAAAATCCGCTCAGAATATTAACAAAACATGATATTTTTCATTTTCTGCGCATGCGCTGATCGTTTTAGGGCGCAAGTGGTCGAGCGCAAATTTGGCAACCGCGAACATGCCCGATGATATAGTGAAAAATAAAAGCGTTGTGCGCGCCCAACCTACTTCAAAGCGGGCCGGACCGTGCCCAATCACAGATTAGTGCTGTTGTCTACGGACCTCACCCCGGCCCCTTCACGTGACAGGAGCGTTAAGGAAGCCCACCACCACGAATTACTTTCTCACTCTGTCCCACTTTTTTATTTATGCATGTATTCACGTAATCACACAAAAGAGTGAACACGTTTTCATGACATTTCATAACATTTTCGTATAGTCCTAGTTTTCATACGGGAAAAAGTGCAGCTCGATTTGGAAATGTCTCTTCCGTGTCTGCAGATGTTTCTTGGGTACAAACCCTTATAACTTATTGCCGCATGAAAGCGGAATAATGATTTTTTTATTTGGCGAGACAGCACAGTAGTACCCCTTCATAACTGTTGACCTGTACTTACACGTGATATT
Organism: Mycogona germanica; assembly: GCA_034698785.1. Lineage (NCBI taxonomy): Eukaryota > Metazoa > Arthropoda > Diplopoda > Chordeumatida > Chordeumatidae > Mycogona > Mycogona germanica. Next base: position 47,997 of record JAQGBY010000219.1, on the reverse strand, counting down.
AAAAAATCATTTATAGGTGTCTCAATATTTGTTGGCTCGGCGGTCCCGGGTTCGATTCCCGGCGCGGGCTCTCGAAAATTTCGATCCCGGGGTACTGGTCGTTCCCCTCGCACAGTGCCTAAGCACCGTGAGGGGACGTAACGCCTGTAGTGCGGTTGACTACAGTTGATTGGGAAATAAAATAAATTGTATTCTAACCCCTTCTATGACTCTTCCGTGTTCAACACTTAGATTTTTTTAAAAGGTTGTTAAGGAAGATTGCCAGCTTTGTCAGTCAGCACACTCAAAGATAACAAATATAATTTTAGGAAAAAATCCCCTAGAATTCATCATGAAATTAACGGGCATTTTTCTAAAAACAACACGCAGAATAAAACAAGATGTGACAAATATGAGCCAAAGCTCTACAGCTACGTACTGAACAACACGATAACAAAGTCAGCACGTTGTGCCCACTTTATTATAACCAGAAATAACCAAACCAAATTTTGGCGAGATCATTGCCGTCGAATCTAGGCAACTGACCCATTCCCAATTCTGCCACCCGAACAGTCAAAACGGTCAAACAGTTGATCACAAAAATATATTTATGAATACTCACTGTTGTACGCTGACAGTGAAATTCTTCTCCATTTCCTGGCCAGTGGTGCTGGCGGAAATTGTAGCCGCGATCAGTTCTAACCTGACCCCCTTCGGGTCGTTCATTTTTCTTCCCCCGAACCCTGCCTCCTTCGGACTCACACACACACACACACACACAAACACGCGCGCGCGCGCCACACACACAAATAAGAGGTCTCGAATCTTAAACGCGACGAACGATGTATTAAAACTTGCGCTTCTCCACTAGTAATGTGCGCACGTATTCGTTTCTCTAATGTGGAACGCTCTGGAGGAAATGGCACCGATTCACGATATATATATATATATTATTCAGCAACGTTTTTAGTAGTTTGTGGTGGTGGTGGTGGCGGTGGTCTCTCGCATGCAAAAGAAACGTTCTCTCGATTCCTTTGGAAACGTCAAGAAATACGTTCACACACGCGTACGTAGACGTTTACACGGACAACTTCATAGAGCGACTGCGTTGGCTACTCCGCCTATAGCTAATAATACTTAACTCTTGCGTATAACGGGAACGGCTAACCGCTATACCCGCTCTACTCTAACTTCTATATCAGTTGGCACGTGCTCAAAAAAACTGACTATTTATTTTCATGGCGGCGGCGGCGGCCATAGCCACACACACACACACACACCATACACACGTCGAGCGAACATATTTCGAATCGACATCAAAACCTGTTGACGTAGCAAACTACGATGCGGATAAACACCCCCAAGGCGGCCTGATTGTTTTCTCAGTTCACTTTTGGGGGTGCATCGTTTTCGAACTGAGAGAAGTGTATTAATAATACTCGAACGTAAAGGCCTACAATACACTTTTTGATTTTGGTGGAAGGCAGGCGTTGATCAACATCATCATCAAATGGAACCGCCTTTCCGTCCATCTTGGACTTCGTTCTGATGGGTTGGAAAGCTTGGCCCGGTCGGTGATGGATTGTTTTTAATTTGGACGAGGTTGTCCCGGCGCCGACATACTTCGGCCGCCCACTCACGCACACCGCACGCATTACGTTCGCTTTTTCTAGAGGATACAATATTTAAATGAAGGCACATTGTTTGAGTATTGTACAGTGAAAACAAAAACGAAAACATGACTTGCGTCAACCCTGTATGGATCAAAACAGATACACGTTCACTACTGTATATCTGCAATGAGCACGAAAAAACCAATCGTTATGCAAAAATCGCTATGTAACAAAGCAATCGTTATCCGAAAGGGGATTGTGAAGTGGGGGGCGCAAATTGTTATCGCTGCCCCGCCAATGCTGAATAACCCATGCTGCATATATGCCCACAATTGAGCGACTACCACAAACATCAACAAGTGTGCCCCGCTTTTCGACGCAACGACACTCGATAATTGCTCATGCCATTTAGTCCTCCCTTCCTGCCACACCCAATCAAATGCAAACCCCATCCCCCACGGTATAGTTATCACGCTTTCTATCCCAGTGGTTGACATACTGTACAAAATATTCGTGTCCCCAATTTGTTATCCACGCGAATATTCAAAAAATATTATACCACCCTGCATCACATTCAGCCCAGCCACGTGTGACGTTTCGTAATGTTTACTAGTTTAAGGAACAGCAAAAAGAAATCGAATGCAACAAAGAATTGAATTTATAGAGGCCTGCTCCTGGCCACGACCGGTTCAGAATTTGAAGTGTAATTTAGCTATGTAATTTAACTAACTGCGATCGATGCCAGCATGCTGCTCATCAGTGCTATAATTTGCTGGCAAATTTTTGGTAATTAGCGAAAGCTCTTTCTCAACGTGGCGACGTCACTCCGGCGCCTGGTAACTCGCTGAAGCAGACGTCACCCCATCAGAATGCTCGCTCACGTCGATATTACTCAAATTACGCTCATGATTCCCATTAGCGACGGTCTTGGATTCGTCACATCAGAATCTACCGGGAATTCAGGCGCCTCGGCGTTGACGCTCCTCCGATGCTTCGATGGGGAATTGTAAAAAAGATCAGAACCGGCCAATAATTACAAAACGAATTGATATTCCATGACCCTCTCAACCAAAGCTTATAGAAATTAGAAAATCGTGTAATCACGTAATGACGTGTCGGAAAAAGCAACCTGGGTGTGTATTCTAGTTGAAACTAAAGAACTTATAATCCGATAACTTTGGACACGCCACACTCTTGTTCCACGAATTAATTTTTAATAGGTATAAGAGATGACAAATTCAAAAGTTTGTGTTGAAGTTCAGCGCCAGTTTATAGGGTTCTAGAGATATGCGGCGGCAAGAAAGGGCTCTCACAATTTGACGATGACGATCCGACTGGAAAAGTGGGTGAACGGTGTTTTGTTGATTGTGTGTGTGTGATACCTGTGGCCCCCTGCTCTCCTCCCCGTGTCCTGAGCCGCTAGTGGCCGACTTCCAAGCTAGCCAACAGTGGAGCGGGCTGCCGCTATCACCGCACGCCCGGTTTGCATATATGCAAATGGCTAGGCAAAAAAAAGGCACTAGCCACTCACTCATCAGGGGAGCATTCGCTACTTCCCACGCGAAGAGAGCACCAACGAGCCGTGGCGGCAGCCAGGTGAAACAACTCGTCGCTTACATTTCGACGTTGATCTCAAATATCAAGCACATCAAGTGAGGGCATTCGAAAATTCCTCGAACAAACAAATAAAATATATCGATCACCATACAGTAGTATACATGATTTTTTGGGAATCACTTTTGACGTCAGAGGCAATATTTTGAAACTCAGACTGTCTCTAGCATAAATTATATTCGCACTTGAAACTGGTTGCGCTTAATCGAATGTCATCACAAATGACCATTATAGTATCAACTTGCGTTTTATACAGCGCAATTAACCCGTATCGATTGTCGCCAGCATTCAGTAGATGGAAAGACAAAATATTGAATGGCTAATTTCTCACGGAATGAGCAATTACTCATTTCCTCGCAAGAATGTTAAATTCATCATGGAACTCATTACCTATACAGGTAATTCAGGAACAGAGAAACTAATCAATTTTTTAATTAATGATTTTTTTATCTTGTTGCTGCTCAAGGCTGTAACTCACCTTATTAATTATCAGAAATAGTATACATGTAATTTCTGATCATTACCAAGAAAGCCTTTCTCTTGAACAATGAAAGGGGACGTTGAACCGAGACAATGCATTAAATTTGCTCATTAGAAGTAACCGGATTTCTATGTCAAAACGGAAATCGGCAGTAATTTAACATCGTTACTCATTATGCGATTAAAACATTAATTATGAGAAAACATCAATCAATCCTATTACTTTTGGTTGCTCATTATGTTTTTTAGTCATTTATTGAAGTACGTGTGATGGTTACAGCTGGTTTGATTTCAGTTTTTTGTTACAAACTAATGATAAATTCATAAATAAATTAAAAATTTAAGTATTAGATTAAAAAATTAAAGAATTTTGCAGAAATTTCTGCAATAAAAAATAAAAAATTAGAGATGTTCTAAATCAAAAACGGAGACCACACCATACATATAATCAATGATCAGAGGTGGGTTACTTGAATGCATCTCTCACCCAGGAATAAACAGTTCCCCTTTGACCCCCGTGCCTAAACGCCACAGAAACGAGCGTGCACTGCAAGATTATATCTTCCTCTGCAGGTCCGTTGATATTGACAGTTGGCAGTAAGACGAAAAGAGGGGGATAACCTTCAACCTTGTACGTCAAGAAGAAAACCATCAGTGCCTTTGTGGGCTATGAAAATACAGTCTGTCCACATAAGTTACGTCTGATTTTTACGACGAACAGACGAGCATTGGCGAGGGCGTTTGGGGTGAGGGTGAAACGCGCGCACCGTAAGGGTTAAGAAACATGGTGGAGAGATAAAGGACACGAAACAGAATGGGGTAAAGAAAATGGAAGAGTGATAACGGACACTAAGCAGAAGGAGTTGAACGAAACCCACCCTCATTTAAGTGTATATAGCTCTCCCTTGCTGTTGTATAACGTCTGGCATGTCATGGATAGACAGACTAGCGGGACAGGGTACCTCTGGCTTACCCTTGAAAGTAAAATGGTCAACCCTTGGAAGCTCTGAAAACGTACGCGCTGGCGCCACGCAGCGTCGGCGCATCGAAATAAAAGAACAACCGCTTATGTTTTAGTTTGTTGGCAGGGACGTCAGAAAGACACGACATGACTAAATTAAGATGGCTCCTAGACCATTTACACGTAATTGCATTACAACTTAACACTTCAATTACACGGATAAACGTTGTACACATACACCTGTACATCAAAAACGCTTAACGAACGGTGAGTGTGTACGCGTGAATCACAAAAAAAAACTTAATTCTGAACAGACTTTTAAAATAGCAAAATGTATTTTTATTTATTACAGTTCAACAACCGAAAAAAAATTTTTTTTAGATGCGCACTAAAAAATAATTTTAAAGATTTCACCAACAAGCAAAAGAGTAAAAAACTGGTTATAGTCGTGATTGTACTTTGTGACATTGGACGAACCAGGAGGACGAATAAGGAGGTCCACCAGCGTGGTCGCCCTATATAAACCCCTCCCCCCAGGAGGCGACCTGGTAATTTTGATATAATATAATATAAGCTACCTAGAGATCCCGGGGTGCTGGTGAAAATGTGCCTAAGCACCAAGAGGGGTACAGAAACTCTTATAAAAACGAAAAGTCGCAGTGATTGACGCCGGCCACCGGCCACCCCTACGTGGACAAGCCTTTGCCCATTATCGCACTCCACCAAGCGCGCGTGCCAGCTTGGCAACAATCCACGACACCCGCCCGACACAGCTGCTTCGGGCGCGTCATCCCGTCATTCCGTCGCCACGTACAGCCCCCATTTGCGGAGGACATTGTTTGTGACTCGCCACCTCCCTCCCACTTCCCCGACCACCTCATCAATGCGTAACAGCATATAACCACTCTCCACGGAGTGTGAGTGCGTGGCATACCTGGCGCGCGTCAAATCGCCCGGCGCCGGTCTTGACCCCTGCCTGCCGCACTGAGCGCTCAATTGCCAGGCGTTCGTACCGGCACAACGGCGAACCCTTATGTCCTAATTGTGCAAGTCACGTGAGTCGACACTTTGAAGCTCAAGCGCCACGCGGCGGACTGTACGCACCCATTCGAAGTCACCAAGTGGGATGTTGCGTCTCCAAGTATCGTTATATGGTTGTTTGGTCCCGGATATGCTCATGAATAGCCCTCCTGAGATCCACCCCCACCGCCCGCTGAATAATGGAACATTTCTTTCTAGATTTGATGCGTATAGACGTGCCTCGAAAATAAATATTTTTGCCCAAACGCAGATATGCGTTGGAATGGTTGGAAGAAAAAGGAAATGATTCGCTTGTTACTCGTACTAGCATGAACCTAGACTCAGTAGCAAAACAAATTGTTTAGAATTTCAATTGTGACTAGATTACTTTACCGCGAATGAAATTAATTTTCCTTGTAGCTAAAATATAGTCTTTAAAAACGAAATTTCAGAAACGAGCACGCATTTTTGGTGTCATTTTGAGAGTCGCAAAAGTCGAAAATTAAATTTAAAACAAAAATTATCTCAATATTTCGTGATGGCAACAAATTTAATTTCCCGGTTTTTGCAATCCACAAAAGACAAAACAGTCTTAAATTTGACTTTTTGCGGGGAATCAATAAACATGATAGTGTTAGAATTCAAACGGGGTTTTGTCAAAATCCGGAGCTGTACCAAAGATCACACAAATATTAAACATTAAAAAGGTTTATAAAATAATTTTGTCTTAGCACCAATAACTTAACGCCAATTAACCCAACTCGAATAATTTTAGCTCGTTGCACTCACTTACTAGTTATAACAGAATTAGAATCCGTAATACAACCGAAAATATCTTTAGAATTACCGGAGCCCATCGCAAGGTTACAAAACGGCCAAATCAGCCGCCACTAATTAACAATCGGCGACCCCCTTTCCTAGCCACGAACAGCAGGACGCGCCAGGCCGCCTCATCTCCATAATGTGCCGCAAATATTCAAGTGAGCACCAGTCGTAAAACGAAAGTGTGCCCACACGCGTGGGAGTAACAAAATAAAGAGGAAGGTTAAGGGCAACCCGAAGGCTGGAACGAGGAGGGTTATGGGGGGGGGGGAGGCTGGAAACAAGAGTGAAACTCCCCCCCCACCACCTCTCCCGCACAGCCTGTTCTTCGGGAATATCTACTGCATACGTCACCACCCCACGTGGATTGAAAATAAATATTCCAGAATGTGTCTACTTACTCATTGACGCCGTTCTTGTTCATGCAATGCAGTGCATTCCTGCAAAGTAAGAAAAAAGGCCCTAAGTTTAATACAGGTATATTGATATTTACAATTTTTCCTTCTATCATAGACTCTGCCGAAACATTAAATCAATATCAATCACGCCAAATTTTGTTCACCATAACACAACATTTTTTAATTTTGTACAAAAACCAAGATTTCTTTCAACTTTTGAATACATAAATATAACAGATTCTGTCTATGAAATGATAGCGATCATATTTATCTTTTTAAGAAATTAAGTACGAGCGTTTAACAATATGTTCATAATTCCCATTTTTGATCCTTCCTGATGATTCATTTTAAACGAGTGAACATGAATTTTCAAACAGAGATAGAGGGAGAGAGAGAACTGAATTCAAAATTGGGCACACGCACGGTTAAATCCAGCCCGGAAGTGAACTAAGCGCTACACGCTGTGTTCACAATGTGACGACGGTATCAAGATTTCGCTCTCTGCCGGGGCAGCGGCGGTTCCGACATCTAGCGAGAAAACGGGGAAGCTAGCCAATTCATTGGTTGTACGTAGTTCCCATAAACGCTTGCTCTGTTGCCAAGCTCGAAAAGGAGGAGATAGACGTTCTCTTCACGCAAATGGTTACAACGCCCACACAGCCCCCCCCCCACAGCCCCACATCAATAATAGACGATCTGAAAATAATTTCGTCAACTATCTTTACCTGCTTATCGAACTCTACGATTTTTTTAAAAGTCATCAGTAGATTATTTGATATGCAAGATCGCCATACCACGTTATCGACCGATATGATTGCAAGCTTGGTATTTCAGTGGCCGGTGATTTCGCGCTACTGCTCCACACCAACCCCCCCTACTCAATACCCTCCGCTATCCCGCAGACACAACTAATGTCAACAACACCACAACAATCAACAATTTAAACGGTAATCGCATCCGACGAGAGATTACAATCAAGTGTTTCGCAGTTCGGTACAAGCTCCGTGTTGCAACCTTAGCGCGAAACACGACACGTGGAATGATTGATTCCAAACCTCATCCGCTCTAATTGTCTGTTTCAGTCGTCTTGCTGTCACCATATATTTCAATTATAGACGGCCAAATTGAACAACAAGACGTTAAATCATTAATCTATTAAACTCCAGGAGAAGAATATAATGGTGCCGAAGCACTCCAGCTACTAGCTTCTCCAGGAGAAGAGCTGAAACATGCCGTGATGCTACCCACATTTTGGTTACTGTATATGTTTATTCATTCTGTCGTTCACCTACTGTGATCAATAGTTATTCACACCAACGAGCAAAATCTATTTCTGAATGTTTGAATTAATATTTATTTATTATGTGATTAAAATTCGCTTCCACGTCACACCCTGAAATTATATCGTGGGATTTACAACACATTACAAACATATTCGTGTATTAAAACTAAACAAAACATCTGATGTATCTGCGCCATCTATTGACCAAATATTACAACACGCGGCGTCTTCTAAATTGTCGCCAAAAATAATAACTATTTTCCGCTACGAGTGCGTTCTCGTAGTGATAAGTCGACATTGCAAACTTGCGAGGGTTGTCACTCCCAAGTTCAGCCCAAAGCCGTACTATGGAGCCCGGAATCTGCCATTGCGGAGATTGTGCTAAATCGCTAGTTGCGCATGTGTTTTCAAAATGGCGATCCACATCGGCGCTGGCATTAACACAAAAGTAACACCGTTCCCCACCAGAGTACGCTCAAGTATCCAATATTACCGAATCCGAAAGTGATGGCGGTGGTGCCAAGTTGTGACATTCTGCGGTAAAAAAATAAATAATTTATCTAATAAACTTTCGTAATAAATTAGAAAATGCAATTGAATCCAAGCCCATCCATACCCCAGCCAGTTACCTTAACTATTCAGCCCCTTGGAGCCGATGGTGAAAGTGGAATATTTTGTGCTTGATGCTCTATACAAAATAAAATACGATTTTTTTACCTAGTCACGTGACAAACCGCCATTCCGCCAGTACAAGTCCACCAGAGGTCGCTACCTTCAACTGAAAGTCTCGGCTACAAATGTTTAGAACACAGTGTCCGATCCGTTGGAGCCGTGGTTCAGAAAATGTTGCAAGTTAAGTTGTTCCACAAAAACAAGATTTTTCCAATTTTACTTTTTGATATTGGAACCATTGCTCGCCGAACACATTTGTAATGTAAATCCCACTTTTCGAAGCAGCAAAAATTTCCGTAATCTTGCCACACCACGAGCACAAAATAAATACAATGCAGGGAACCCTATTGTTCTTACTCTCGCAAGAAATACGGGGCCAAGGGTCGTCCATCGTCAGCTATTTCTTTGTCAGTGTTACTTTGGGTTGGCAAGGTGACAACGTTTTTAATGCGTTTATTATAAGTGCAAATCTGTATGTAGGGCACATTAAAAGCGCCATTGAAAGTTGTCACCCCTCCCCCTACACACACACGTAACATCATAAAAAATTTAAAAAAGAAATTCTCCCAGCCAGGGAGAATTTATCACCCATAAGCACAAAATGTGAAAAAGACACGGAATTTTTGGTGAACCAATTGATATCGTTGACTGCATTGAAATTGCTGTTGTTTGTAATCACGACAACTCACCAAAGATGTCAATTTTGTATAGAAAATTAATGCCGCTCCCAATCTCAATTGCAATTATGTCGCAAATTGAAACGGGATATTAAGCAGATGTGTCCAAAGAGATCGAGGAGGGAAAAAATGGTCGCGGAGGGGAGAAACCCTTGACTCAACCGCCCACCCATAAAAACGCAGTCTACCAAACGTCACTCGGCATCAAAAAAACAAATAAATAGTGGTTCATAAAGCTGGCTTGGAGCCAACTAACCACACTTTTACGAAGAAGAACCCCCTTCTGAAGTCCTAAAGTCCCAAAACATAAAATTAGTGTTTGCCAGACATCAGTGATCGACGCGCCAACTCCCGCACACTTCAAAGCCATTGATGATGGACATTGTTACTCAAAAAATAAATCTTTACTAACCACATAAATAAATAAAAATGCACTAACCCCCTTATAAAAGTTTTTTTTCTCAATAGGATTCGAGGTTCATTGATAAGTGCAATCAAAAACGAATGAGTCAAAGTAAATGCCTAAATGCAACGATTAAATGAAGATGCACATATGTATTAAGTAGAAAGCATGTTCACAAAACTATAGTTTCCAAATTAAAAGTCATGTCCCCACAATACGATAGCTTTCCTAAGTAGAAGTTAAACTGTACTTCAAAGATTACACGAAATTGATTGGCCTATAAAGTATGGTAATTGTAGTTTACGCGAATTAAGCCTATGGATATGATAAATGCGTTCCATATATGGTTAAACCGAAAACGAACCGGGAACCCGCGACATGCGAAGCTAATTTTCAGTCAACTGTTCCGCCTGGTTAAAATGAAATTCATATTTTCAAGCAAGTAACTACATGAAGTCTATTATAGTCAGGGTTAGAGGAAGTATCATCTGAAGGGTTTTTGTACAATAGTTTTTTTATTTTTTATTTTTTTGTTATTTCACTGAAGTGACGGGTCACAACAGGAGGATTCTGTACCCCTCTCAGTACTTAGGCTCAGTAGTTAGTGCAAAATGTGTTTCCAACGTAGAATTAGCTTTACTTTTAGTTCTTCAAACTTTTATCTTTCTGATAATTTTACTTGTAAATAAATAAATTTCAATCAGTGGAATCAGTGTATTCGTTTAGCTGAGAAGACGGTCACAGGTTAGGATTCCTTCAATGGCAACAAAACGCCCTGACGCATTACTGCACCGCACAGCACCGAGTAATGAGTGATTGCCCTGTTAGGGGGCAACACAATATGAGCCGTGTGGCATGTGCAGAGCCTATCTAACGCAAATCTGAACGTACAGATTCGAACAATATATTCAATATCAATATTACAGTTCTCGAGAATATCAAACAATTTCCTGACATTTTAAAACGCAACCTGGATATGTTGGCTGAGGTTCCAGTGTTCCACTATACTAGAATTACCGCCATCAGAAATAATCAAATATTGTTGGTCCAAATATTTCTTGTATTACTTTTCTCCAAATTTCTCCCTTCCACTCAATCATCTGACATATTAATATCATTGAATTTGCAGAAAAAAACCGTTAACATTATTGCCTCATTGTCAAAGATAACAATAGCGAATGAATGAGATTTCAAGATCGGACTGTTCCAAGAGTAGTGAGATGGAATAATTATTTGACCACCCAGCTACCTCATCAAAAACACAGTATATTTGATAATTAATGAGCAGGGATAATAATTAAGGCTGTTTAAGGATGACGTCACGCAGCGACAACGGCCATATCCGACCGCAAGTAATCACAGGAACTCTTACGATTGAGTTTCTGAAGAGAGCAGGTTTAGGATGAGGTGTAACACCACCACCCCAACTTGTGCGACGAACCGACATTAAGCGAATCTTCCAGAGCAATGCTCCAATATGTAGGAATCATCGTAAAATTCTGTTGGGAAATTGTAGGGAATATTTTTCGATTCCAATTATCGACCCCGAAAGCGCGGTAAACATCTATACAAATCTAGGTCAACTCCAACTGGAGAGTCTTCTCCCTTGGTGAATATCTTCGCGATTCACGTTTTGGCGGCTCGCAATGTTACAGCTTGTGGTGCCGTACAGTTCGGTTTGACTGGTCGCTCGCGTTCAGAGATTTCGCGAGAGAATCGATATTTCGAATGCTTCCAACAAGGCTTCGTACGAATCAGTGGTGCACTCACGCACTTCGCAACTATTGAAAATATCGATAAAGCAATTACCTGCCGCGCATGAGTTCAAGATACAGTCCATATTTATCGACCTCCTTCAAGGAAAGTGAAGACGTTAACAACGACATCTAATGATAATGATGAGCCAAGCGAATATCCAAATGGCAGGAACCGAAACCGCGGAGACTAAATTGAAAAGTGGACCACGGAGATTGAAAATCAGAAAAAAATTGAAGGAGCGACCCGAAATTTTGTACATTTTTATATTTCAATACCGATTTTCGCTCGAGTCTGTGTGTACTTGTTCGCGGTAAACATTTCTGTGCACAGGCCTGGTCCCCGAGTCACTCTCAGGCATCGCCCATAAATCCTTCAAGCACTAACTCTGGCGTCAGCAGCGTGTGCAATGAACCTTTGCCGCTGCTGGTTCGGCCCCGTGTGTGTGTGTGTGTTGGTGCCTGGAAAGTACCATGATTGGCCTTGGGGGGGGGGGGGGGGAAATACTCGGTCGCCGCCACCCAAAAAAACCCACCGAGGAAAAGTGAACTCGCCCACATGAATAACCACATGGACCTGGCATTACAACTTGAACTCGACGAGCTAGAAATAGTAAACAATGAACGAAGCGTGTCAGTGGAGTTCGAACGCCAAATGTTTCTGTGCAGTGACGCCACGATAGGATCCGGCAGTAAAAATAAATGGTTGTGGAGGTGGCAGCTTTTTTAGCACAGTGGAAGTTGGGAGGATCCCTGGATCAACGTCGCAAAAGTTGAGCTAAATCTATGCCACCGGTACCACGGGGACATGGTAGTGGCGGTGAGCGGTGGGGTGAATGTTTCACGCACTTACGTTGGCAACAATTGTATTTCCAGTAATGTCTTCTGGTAATCATCCATCCAGTGTCTCATGAATTTCTAAAATGTGACCAGCTTGACATACCAATCACTATACTGTAGTTGATGGCACTGTCCGCGCGGACTAAACGTTTAACAATTATATTTTTCCATCGTTACGCATCCCCGTCAGCAACGACATATGAACAGACGCGACAGGCTAACTTCTGACAGCACTTTGATTAAAACGCAATACATGTTTATAATGAATTGTTACCTTCATAATAAAGCGAAACTTAAAAAAATATTACAAATGGGAAAGAAATCCTTGTAAACCATAAACAAGTTTGAGAAGGAAAAATATGATAACCAAAAACAATATCTGATTTCAAATCTTATGGTTCCATTATTTCTCAGATTCCATCGTTACACTTGTACATACTGTCAGGAACAATAATAATAAGGAATGACGGTGAGCTCTCCTCCATATCCACACCACACAATTTAATTTGCATTTGCAACGTTGCGCAACTCCCCAGGAGGGACTGACGTCATCCGGTCGCGTGCCGCGCGGATTCCTCCATCCGTTATGGAACATTTCTCTATAATGATGAAAGGGGGAGTGAGGAGAGAGAGAGTAGAGAGCCAGAGAAAAGCTGGGGCATCGATTGTTGCCGTGGCAACGGCCCCTAACGTTAATAATGCCGCGCACCAGATACGGGAGTCGGCTTTGGCAATGAAACCCTCCCAACACTGACAGTGAAGTCGGTCACACACTTAAAACTGCTCTACTAAAATCTGTCACATCTCTATAGCTGAGAGGGTTATACGTGAAGGGGTTAGGCAGTTCTCCAGCTCGTAACCTTGGATCCAGCGCTCTCTATTAAGTCAGCTGGGCATGCGCAGAACGGAGATGAACTATTCGGGTGAACTCGTGATTCCTCCTAAGACCGATTTCGCCCATAGGTTATTCATAGAAATATAAAACATGCAAATATGTAGAAACATCAAAAGTAAATTTGCCAAAAAAAATATAACCTCACGGCATAAAATTCGTATCACCCGGCGGCATTACGTTTTTAAAATCCAGGAGAACAGAAGACTCATTCGCGTGTTAACCATCAAGTTTCTGGGGATAGGCCATTTGCCTAGGGATCAGGGAGGAACGGTTGCGTGCTCTGTAACGGTAACGGTTCGCTCATTCGATATTTTCGGATGAACGTTACGGGGGTGCTTTATGAGAGCTACTGTTGGGCCTACAGCCAAAAAACCGAAAACTTCTCCTAACAAAAAAAAATTCACCCTGTGAAAAGAGGGCATTTAAATAGGACAACGTTATTTTCAAGAATCTAGGAAATCTCACGAACGACTTCTTAGGAAACTGGTACTCAAAAAGTTGTTAGTTCGAAATTGCACCTACATTTTAATATTCCCCAGGGAAAATGTAAAAAAAAGTGAAAAAGTGAAGAAAAAAAATTACGGCGATGCTCCTAAAATAGCGAAATTGAATTGTTCAGGATGCTATAGTAGGTAAAAAGAGCGACAAACCGAGTCGGTATTCAGGCCACCAATGTGGACGGCTCAGGTCTCAGTTACGTATGAATATTATTCCGTGACATCAAAGCCGTCCTATATAATATCCCCGCAGCAGTGCGTTAACGTCGGACGAGTTTTCTGTGTTGCCTGACAAGAAAGAGCACGTTGACATTATTGCGTCTTATAAGACGCGTTTCGTAGATCAGTTTTAATAAGAGAGCTTTATGCGTGCGCTACGTGGCTGCCGTAAATTAATTTGCTCGCGCCATTAAAAAGGTGGAGCTGGATGGCGGGACGCGCCAAGATCGGTTGCATAAAAGGTCGGGTACACCGTGTACGTGTAATTCGTCGAAGCATATTCTTACAAAACAAAGTAACTGCCGCCACGTTTGGCCATCTTGTGGTTTCTTCGACTTGTCATAAAAATGTCTGGTGGAGCTGGTTCAGAAAACAGTGGGGATTTTCTCGTGTGGGTCACCTCTGTTATTTAAATCGGATGATATACGCGTTAGATAATTAGAAAAGGCAAACGCCCAACATGTTTAACACAAAAGAACCATGTCACTTTGTTCATTTGATAAATTGCATCCTCCGTAAGTACTAAACTGTTCTAAATTCTTTTCTCTCTAGTCCGCACCCCCTTCCCCCTCCTCAACCGCAGTGGTTCATTCGCAAAGCCAACCTATGCGATTGGACACATAAGTATTGCCGGATACCGTAGGTCATATGGTTCCACAGAATGAACAATTTTTTTGTCGACTAACATAAATACGTGACATGAAAGATTTAAAATGTAAATTTAGCGATTGATGGCCAACCTCTGCGCGAACTGACCAGAATGACAAATGCCTCGAGCAAATGCTGAAAAAAGCTTCACCGCATGTGAATGGCCGTTGTGAGTCATCACGAAAAGTTACTCAGCGTTAGACAGGTTCGGGAACCTCAGCTTCGTTCTTGTTTGTCGTAACATGAGAATTCATCCTCTGCTCAACTCAATACCACCCCCCTCCCCCATCCATTTCACCCAATAGTTGAGGAGCAACCCAGGATTCCCAACAGCAAAATTTAGCAAACGCTGCTAGCAGAAAAAGCGCTGACACATTGCTGGGCGCGCGCGACCTGGGGAAAAAAAATGACAATCTAAAAATAAAAAGTTAATTTTTCCATCTGCACGGATCTGTTGGGAAGATGATTTAAGGTGCACGAGCCGAGCAATCCTGTATTCTTAGACTTGTGTCAGTTCTGAAGCAGGGCAATGAAATACAGTCCAAAAACAGCTATGATTTAATGCCCTTTCCACCACAGCTACTCGGTCGCCTCGTCAAAAAATGCGAAATCTTGAAAAAATTGCAATAATAAAGTTAATTCCCCCTCTCTCCGTTAAATACTCAAATATCTTGGCAAAGTTTTGTACTGTATTAGTTTAAACTAAACCTAATCTCTCGCCTAATGTTCATCGCATGAGTTTAAAAAAAAACTCAGAACAATAATAAATTGTGACAACGGTTGTAATGTTTTGGATAGAATGAGCAAACTTTTGAGACACATACAATTCTGAAGTTACTTTATTTTAATTGTTGTTAATTAGATTAAATAGTTGAACTTGAAAGTAAATCGGAAAAGGAAAGCGAGCATGTGACGGAACACATGATTTCGTGGGCTATGCCGTCCGAATCGCATCAGGAACAGTGACGAGAACAGAAATTGCATGACGTCACAGGAGAGAAAAAAGAGAGAAGAGACCCATCAACACACACAAAATATGTGCCATTGTGGCAGTGATGGTCGCCCCGGCATTCACACACCCAGTATCAAACACGTGTGAAACCGCAGACAACAATCCGGCGCTGTGGAACTCTCGCATTCAGACACACACGCTCATAAAAGCAATCGGTCGCTCGTTATACGGGACGGTGTGTGGCAAATAACAAACAACACCCAACTTTTTTTGCAGGTGAATGGACTAGTAAGTGAAACAAGCTGCCGTCATCCAGACCGGTAGAAGGATGGGGTTGAGAGGGGAGTAAAGAAAGAGTTGAAGTAATCAGAATGAAGAAAAGAACAAACCAATTTAGATGCGGAATCAGGAGAAGATTGGTTCGTGGAATCCCCAGCCGTCGACCACTCCATCGGCGCTCATTCGTGATAAACATTGTTATTAGCTATCGATACTCAACTATGCACATGTACCCGGTACAAGTTTTAAAAGTTCCAGACAGTTTACTGTAGTCGAAATTCAAAAATCCTCCTACAAGGATGATGCATGGCACATTTTTTAGAACGTTTTGTAATTATTTTTGTCAAAACATTTGACCATACACATTATTTTTGATGTTAAAAATATTTATTGACTAAAAAAATTTACGCTCCATTACGAATCAACCAAATTTATAAGGAATTTCGGGTTTAAAACCATGAGTCACTGTTTACCGAAACTGCATGCACTGCTGATAGTTATTTTTGTGACAACAACCCCATCTGACCATCGCCAGACGGCGTGACCTGACGATTCAGAGTTCACATCGAAATTGGGAAGACCGACGGTGACCGTGAGTGTTTTCTACCATCCCCATTATCGCCACAACCGCCCCCCCCCCTTCGCCTCCTCCTCCTCCTCGCAGTGCCACCCGCCGACAACAATAACAGCCAACGAAGCCGCGGGTGCAACATGGTCACGTGACCGCAGACGTCTTTTCGGAAAAACAAAAACGAGACAGGAGCGTCACCCCACCCCCTCTCCACCTGTCTCAGAAGATCAACAATGGTAAAGTGAAAATAAGAAACACCTCCCCCCTCGTCTAACAAACAAGGAACTCAATTAGCAGCAAATAGCAGCCTCAACCGCGGCAACCATACAGCCGCGAGTTCGCTGCAGACTTTAGATAGCACAAACAGCGAGGCGAATTCTTGTCGAGGGCATCAGGCTTGCGGGTCATTGAAATGTTTGTTTTGATTTATGCGATCTTGTGAGATCTAATATTGTAATGACAAATGACTTAACCAGTCTGCTCTTTGCATCCTTCTCTCAACCGCGCATTGCATGTGAAGTGAAGGCCTGCACAATAGAACGATCCTCGCAAACATCCTCAAACCAATTAAATACCATATTTGTGTAGAAAATGGAAAAAAGCATTGATTTCATGTCAATATTTGATAATCTATATTTTACAATTGTATATTTACCAATATTTGCGCAAGATTTCTAGGAAGTTCTGTTTCGTGCACTGCTAATATGATTTACTAACACGATACTACTGATAATATATTATTTTAAGATATTTGCACTAAAATTGGGCAACGCCTTTAAAGAAAAGAATAATCTATTTTAAGATTTTTGGAAGCTGACCAATAACAAGTGTTGCGTTATTTTTTACAAGAAAACTGTTCATCGTCGGGGAAAGTGGAAAATACTCGTATTGTATTAATATAAAATGAAGAGATATAGATATAATCTTGGGTGAATTCGATCATTTTGTCACGAGTTTCGCAAATTCTTTGTTTCTTTTAATTTTTTGTTTCTTTCCGAATCTTGCCAACTCGGGCGTCGTCGTTTTTTCCCCAGTCGTGTCCTGGGTTTTGCCTGGTTTTGCCCTTTCTTTATCGTATTGTGTAGCTTGCAATGCAAAGGTTTCAGGTTGTTTTATTTCTTTAATCTGAGAGTCAAGCCTTTTGCTCTGCGATTCTTACGGATCGCACTCGACCCATCGAGATTGAACTCACAAGATTTCGGGAAGTACACCTCACATTGGGCAACCGTGTCTGGCATCATTGCCGCGAACTCTTACAATAATACCCTCGCATCACTTTCCATCCGGACGATGGGCATTGACCGCCGTCGACCGAACAACAAAAGAGACCCTCACCTTTCTCTTTTGCTGCTCCAGATTCGCCAAAATCACAACACACCGACTCAGCCAGCCATCGCTGACCCCGTCTGACCTGAGACCGGAGAAGAAAAGCGTGATAGGTCACCGGAGGGGGGATATTATCTAACGGTTTCTGAAACGGTCGGCACGCAACTTCAAACCCCCCACCACCACCACCACCACCACCACCACCAGACCGGTCCCCCTTTTCCCAATTTCAATCGCACTCTCGTCTTCAGAAGTATGAACCCGTCTATTTTCACTTCCCCTCCGACCTTGACCTCCCAGGTCAACAACCGTGCTCCCTTATGACACTCCAACCAACTCGCTTCCTTCCGCGTTCGGTTCACTCACGGTTCGTGGTCAAAACATGAAAGTCTCCGTTTTTAACTTAAGTTTCGGTTTCACTCAAATGATTTGCACTAAAGTTGTTATTTGTGTCGAGGTTAATTGTTTCCTTTATACTTGTTACTTGTGCGTGCGTATCACTATTGTGCGTATTTAAATTATACAATTCTGATATAATTCTGAAATGTCATTGCGACCACATGTAAGTACCAAGAGGGTGCAGAAAATCCTGTAGTGACTAACACTACAGTGACTTGCAATAAAATAGTAGTAAGGCGAAATGTTTGCATAGAAAATAAAGTAAATGAGGAATACTACATACAGTTAAGTTCAAATTTATGAAAAACTAATGTTTGACAGGTACTGTAAATTGGCAAATGAAACAAGTATTATGAAACAAGGGTTCATACATATTGTTATATGGCCTCTAAATGGCGAAAAAATTCAATCTACGATGCGACGGGCAGCGTACCGTATCCCGACAAAGACCAACCTGAGCGGCTATTTTTGCGGGCGAGCAGGGCTCCTCCGTGCGGAAACTAAATAGAGGGTGGAACAGGGAACACAGTTAAAAGAGATCGTGCCTCCCCCCCCCCGCCTGTAACGGTATAAGAGCCTGTGACCTGAATTCCGGTCGCGCCAAGATCAGACACTCGGAAGTGAGTACTGAAAGTGAGGAGGGGAAGAGAGAAAGTTCCCATTGGCCATAACAGAGGAACTCATTACCGTGGCAGTGTCCCTTCTTCCCGTAGATGGGCCGCCCCTTCTCCTTCCCCCCCCCCACCTGCGACCCTTCAGCAAGCAGGTTAGGTAACCGTTATATTTGCTCGACCCATCGCACTCTCTCCTTCCCTGGTCCACCTCCCCCACCATCACCAATACATTTGTCTCTCACTCTCCCCCTACCACTGAGAAAGTGCTGACCGCTACACAAAAAGGCACTCGACGACTTCAGCCAGCAGGTAACACCTGTCTCAAGAGGTCAGAGGCTCTTTGCTTATTCAAGAAATCGGAGCATTGACCGTTGGGTGTACCGGTCAGTCTTGTATGTTCTAGTGTCTTGTCCTAGCTATGAAACCTTCTAGCGCCATGACCAACTACGAAGGCGTATTTTTCTCGAGCGCCATCTACCATGCAGTTTTGTAAATACTTGTACTTATTTTCACCATTGGCTTTGCCTAAACGGTGAGAAATTGGCGAAATGAGACCAATCCATAGTGTAAGAGTATATGGACTAATTAGGATACCTAACCACATTCACAAATTGCAGCTCGACACATCTCAATCAGAATTTGTAAAAACCTAATCACCTCAGGCGCAAAAAATCGGGATAGGATTTCACTGCAGATTAGACTAGTAATCTGGCACCGTTTGTCTTGAAATCATTAAGAGTAGCTTGGATTCCCCATTAGCACTACAACCTCTTCATTCGGGAAAATCAAATACTTTACCAATATCGAATCCTTTAAAAAAAAGTTATCCTGCCTTTATTATCCTGACAAGATGAGACCAAGACAAAGAGAAACCAAAGTGAATAAGAAAGAGCACGTACATGAAGTCCAACAAAATGCGGCATTCAAGCATCCACACACTCTGAAGCGACTGTTGACTTTTTTTTTTAGTGATTGCAAATAAAACCAGTCTACAAAAAGAAAAGAAAAGCTACAAAAATGCGAACATATCTTTTAGCACTTCTCTCCGCGTGAGTTCATTCCCGACAGGAACTGGTTAAATTTATTTGCAAGAAATGACAACCGCGAAATATCCAAACTACGCCTGTAAGCATGAAGGGCAACACGGAATTATGAAGTTGCGGGCACTTTGACAATTTAAAATAGACTCGGGTTGACGATGACAAGTGGCAACGTCTTAATGTTAAAAAGGTCTTGTTTGGGGTTTTCTTTTTGAAGAGGCGAATAATGAGGTACCCGAGTATTTACATACAATAGAGACATGACTTGTCACATAGAGAATACTAAAAATGACTAAAACGTATTTATATGGATCACCACTAAAATATAGTATTTGCCCTTGACGCAAGTTTACATAAATTTCAAACAAACTTTTAAATTTTGCAATTTTAGAATCCAAAACAAAATAACCCAAAAGTTGTACAAACGGAATCGCCACGACGATGTTTACAGGATGTTTACAACAAATCTTTTGTTTGCATAGAAGAACATCGCATTTTTACTACTCCGCGGATGACACTTTTAAACACAAAATTTCAATCCGAATGTTTTGGTTTTGGCCTAACGATATTTGATTGGCCGATAATTTTACTCGTCATTTCAATCATCGCAATCATCAAAGGTGCTACAGAGTATATACAGAACACATGTGATGTGAATAAACAACCTCTAATCGACTTCCGGATATCCGCGAATCCATAAATATTTTTAAATACACAAAAGAAACACAAGTTTAAAAATAGGAATTCACAGTAAAATGATCTGAAAAAAATGCTAGTCGAACTCGAGGCCAGGAATTCACACGAGGAACGGTTTCAATTGAGCATGGTTTCAATAGTTTCTATTTTGAGCACGCACGTCACCAACACAGGCTTATCCAATGACAGAGCAATCCATTTGAGTGTATAAATAATAAAAAATCTAGGCATGCAAATGAGGTAAATTAGCGGAGTAAGTGTTTGCTTGCACGATCATTAGCGACCAATTTGTTGTCCAGTACCACTAGCACACAAGGGCGATTCGATAAAACCTGGAGTCATTGGACTAACGGTGGCTCATAAACTTGTTTCTTTTGGGGGAAACCCATCAATTAAAACGTGGGCAACTTGCTATGCATGTATCAGATACCTAAAATTGAAATACAACGCCGGTGTCATCGCGTGTATATCACTTATACAGGCGTAACCTCGCCATTGTGCAACAGTCAAGTCAGCGACGGCAATTGTTTTGTGGCTACGCGATAAGAAATGGTCAGAAAAAAATATATTATCTTGTATCCTCCTGAGACTAAGGTTAATGTCAAACAGGATTTTAAAATAATGCAAAAAATAAATATTCAGGACCTCGCACACAGGACATGATGCAACTTTTCCTGGCAAGATGAAATTCATTTCATGGCCATTTAATGTTCGAAATTCATTTCATGATCATGCAGTCAAAACTACATCGAATTACCAATGACCTATACACCTGACAAAATAAAATGTCTTCCTATCAGACTTCTACTGATTTCATTTACCATCGAAATTGATTGTAATATTTTATTGAATTACCAATGGTTTGAAACGTTAACAGTGGGCTTAAAGTAGAGAGAGAGGCATCATTAACATGGCTTAATAAACTCCGTAAATCTATCATAACTCAGTTTGGAATATGCACCTGGTGTCTCAGGACACTATTACTGCTATTCTTGTTTACAGACCGCTCTCTCCCTTCTCCCGCGACCCGCTGAAACTTGTCACTTCATGCTCATTAATGGGTGTTGCCCTCTTTTTTAATGGACAATTTGCGATTGTCGTGTCGATTCGAAATAGACGTTAATTATTAAATGAGCAACTAGCTGCAAGCTCTACCTACCCCGACCCTCACCTTGCCCCGATCTAGAAACCATCCATTAGGGCAGTTTACCTGGCGAGGGGAGGGGACAAGTGTGGACAGAGAAGGGGATCGGGGTCGGGCGACTGGATAATGGGGTCGACCGCAAGGTTGATTGAAAAGGACGAGCCATCGGTGGTGGTGGTGGCGGCGGCGGCGTGAGTGGAGATGGGGCAAACTTGGTCAACGCACGTGATGTGAAAACGAAAATATCGGGAGTGGCGACGGGGTTGGAACGAGTTGGGGTCATCAACACCGTCCCAATATGAAGCTGGTTTCCCGGGTGGCGGGGCACGGGCTTTCGGGCGAGAAACATCCTACAGGACGAGGCCGAGTGTCGACATTAGCTTCATGAGACCCCGTCTTGTGTGCACCGTACATTGGGGAGGCGAGCTCCTCAGCGAGTGAGTCTGTGTGTGCATTCAAGTAAAAGCATTCTTTCTTTGCCTTAGGTGACATTTGGCGAGTGGCCGGGTTTGAACCAACGCCGTAATAACTATCATCGGTGCACTGACTGATGATATCAATTCTTATTGAAATATTAGAAACTTGTGCTGTTCGATTACGCAATGACAGTTTCCGGATTCTTCCAATTTGGTTTCGGTTCATGTTTGGGTAGACACCTCTCATCAAAATTAAGAACAATTCGGCTGTCCAGACGTGGGTCTTAGCAGGATATGGACAAAAAATAAGAGAGGAAGAATAACAGGGGAAATGGTGGGGTATGCGATTCAAGGTGCAAATGTGGAGTTTGTGGATGGGTGGGTGGTGGAGATGAAACGGGAGGACACGAAGAGGAACAGTTGAAGAAGGAGGCGAGGCCAGCAGGGAGAATGTGTCTGGGATATAACGACTGACCTCGAGAAACGGCCTCACCTGCTTCAACTCTATAAAACAGGGCGAGGCTTTTGTCCGAGCAACGCCGCCGTCACTCTCCTCCTGCGAGAGAGTGTCCCCGCGATTATATTTTTTACTATTTTTTTGGGTCGTTACACCAACGATTCCCTGGCGAATCTGCATATCGGTAACCGGTGCGCGATTATGTCCTGAACCGGTGTTCTGGTGACCGGGCCAGCCGGTCACAGGGCGAGAGAGAAAAAAGGGTTAATGGCTCATCGGAGGAACACGGATTCCTTACCAGATTCATACGAGAACATGTGCTGGCGCCAAACTTTGACTGAAGTGAACACGCCTTAAGTGGAGAATGATTTATGGTCGCTGTACATGAGTGACAAATTCGTGCATTTATTCAAGACATGTTCTCCTTCTGAGGCTTATAGGTACAAACGGGGCATTTCCGGATTTTTGATATTAGTTTTTTGTACCCATAATACGCCGAATAACCGAAGTAAATGAAGACCAATTTAGAAGAAATAAGTAATTTTATTTGGAAGGTGCAACTTTTTTTTACACATTGAGTGTCTTTTTGTGATCAGTGGCCGTTCGTGCCACTTACTCTTAAGCAAAAGACGTTATAAAATGGAAAACCAAATTACTTTAATGTGAACAAGATAAAAAACTTCATTTCTCCTTTGGCCATGCAAAGTATGCAAAAATTTATATTTTAATTGTAAAATTTATAATTTAAAATATTTTAATGCCAAATTTAATTAATTTATTTGCACTTTCACTTAGAAGAAATAAAATCTCGGCACACTTTCTCAAACTTCTCTGAACAGAATAAGCAGTGTATTTTTGTAACTCCAAGCTTTCTCCAGATTGCTGAATACGAGTACGATTGCGGGTGATGCAAAGTGCAAGACGGTCAAAGCCCCGCCTTGAACGCACCATTATTAACGGAGAATTGAATAATGGTCAAACTTAAGTGGATCCATAAAAATTAGCTCACTGGCAGACGGATAATCACCCAAGATTCAGTAATCCTCTCGGTGCTCCTCCGAGCAAATATTTACGACAAATGTGTTAAGAGTTTATCACACTAACGCTGCAAGAAAACTTCTGTCTCGTTAAGCGCAAATTAAAATTTTCAACGGTCCAAAAGGAGAGACCCTGAACATTGTCAACACTTTGAGAGCTCCAATCACAAAGTAGAGACGTCACGTAAGAGTGCGTTTACTTGACCA
This sequence comes from Mycogona germanica, assembly GCA_034698785.1. Taxonomy (NCBI): domain Eukaryota; kingdom Metazoa; phylum Arthropoda; class Diplopoda; order Chordeumatida; family Chordeumatidae; genus Mycogona; species Mycogona germanica. The sequence goes on along the minus strand of JAQGBY010000219.1, from coordinate 24,085 downwards.
GAACGTGAAAAAAAAAGAATTGACGTGTTTACCAATAAAAATGAAGACGCTTAATCAAAGGAAATGATATGGCATTAACTGCTTGGCATTTGGCCCCGACACGTCTTCGCACATAGAGTTTTGAGTTACAAGGAGAAGAGCCAGAGTTTGAAACGATTGAGGGTGTCACGATAAGAGGAGGGTGGATAGTGACGGGCGAAATCACCGGGAGTGAAGCGCACACATCATCCAGTATCAATTACTGCGGCGGCGCAAATGAAGACAGCTGAATTCGTTCGACCAATGACCCAAACCAGAGCTAAATATTGCTCAGCTCTCTCACATGCAACATAAGACTAGAAAAAATGAATAAGAAATTTCTCTTAAAGCTGCTCTGCTTAAAGACGGCGAAAGCAGAGACCGATAAACGAGCGCATCCTCCTGAACCCTTTGCGCGTCGTAATTCCAAAATACGGCGGACACTCATGATGTGTGTGTGAAAACTTCAAAGAACGCCCAGCGCTACAAGTATTCAGCTACACTGGGTCCGAGGAACATTTGCATTTCCAGTGCCAGCATTTGGCAAATACATGTAAAAAGATTACCGACAAAATAGTCAACATTTGGCAAACCCTCAGGCCATGGAATAAGTTAGCCTAGACCTTTTTTGCTTTCGCGTAGATCTAGAGCACAAATGTAGACGGTGCCAAAAATTATCATCACTTCCAAAACTTCCTCAACTGCTTTTAAAAATAGAATGTTCGCTGTACATGCTCGATACCTCGTTAAAAATATTTCCAGTGTCAGCCAGCGACCGTATAATAAACATTTTAGGGGAGAACTGCTGGAAATGTATTAAGATGACAAAGTGGTGGAGTGCTACTGTTACTACTAGATGACCGACCGATGGACTCACTGAGGCAATCAAGATTACCCGAGCAGAGAGAGAAACAGATTATTTATTTGGATACAGCTTGAAAGACTGTACGTAAATTAAGGTGGGATTGTGTATATAAGAAACGCTAAAATAGTAGAACCTTATTCAGCAATTAGGCACGCACTATTAAAATGTAATGGTGATTAAGTAATGCTGACTTTCCCACTAGCGATTATGCACATGCGCCCCCTCCAAACAAAGCCACTAGATATTTATTCCCCAAGAGGTCAGGCGCATGTGCAATATGTATAAGCCGCACTTGATGCATAACACCAGTTAACCGTAAGCGCGTCTAATTCGTATTAACCCGCTCCCCTGTCATCGCAAAGACGCAAAGTTTTTAAAATATTAAAAAGTTATTAGAGCCAATAAAATTAATTAGTGAAACGCTCATTACACCTACATGTTCATAATGCGTGGTCCTTAGACCCGTGCGCCAAATCCGACTATTTTAGTACTTCTAGATTTTCAACTGGTAAATAAACAGGATACAAAACTTGGTATACAAAAGAACTGCTGCTTGACTAATGTTTCTTGAACATGTATCAAAGGGGACACGGTTTGAAAGCTATATTGTTTTTTAAATCTCGAGATGCATTTAAGAAAGACAGAAATGCCCAGTCTGCAATATACCGAGTCCTAATGAAAGTCCGAGTATTGTCCTATTATTAATAGTAAGTAACACTTGAACGCGAAGAAGGCTCTCAGGAGGCAGCCAGTGCAGTCTGCATACCAAATTGCTTGATGCACAGCCAAGTGATGCACTCGTGCGCGCTGCTGCATGGGCTGTTGACCCATAGCCTATAGAACTGAGGACGGCACACAGAGATTGCCTGGCGATACGCGTTCTAACCCCCAGGGGGCGCAACCGACGCACTTGATGAGCATAGTCGCTTTTACCGCAGCGTTTCCCAAATAAGAAATAAATAAGTTGTTGTGATGATGCATTTTGGTGCGTTTTTCTGGAACAAGTTTTTTTCTCTCTCCTTGATTTCCGTCAATTTACTTGCTTTGTCATTGCACGGCGCCATCATGGAGGCGGCAACCATGGGGAAAACAGCGCTCCTGGCGGCCAATCGCGAACGTTTATATCAAACGAGACAGACGAGTGTTTACCCATGTACATACAAGTAGAAAAAAAAGCATGAATGCGAGCCGAAAAAAGTCTGGAACTTTTCTGAGCAGTCTATACATTTCGCTCTTGACCGAGTGCCCTTACTATTAAGTGCGACTCGTTGTAGCCCAGTCGGTATTGCAACTGACTGTGGTTCGGCGGTCCTGGGATCGATTCCCGGCGCGGGCTCTCGATAATTTCGTTCCAGGGTACTGGTGAAAATGTGCACCTCGGCATAGTTACCTAAGCACCAAGAGTTGTACAGTAACCGGATAAATTAAATCAAATGAACGATGAGATGTATAATATGTTTTTACAGTCTGTATTATATTTTAAGTCAAAATTAGAGTATTACTATTATTTTGATATTATTTTAAATAAATTTATTAAGATTTGTTTTCATTTGCTTATTTAAACACTGTACTATTTGATTTTCATATTTTTTGGCTGCAAGCTTCCCCCATCGATATACCTAGCTAAAAGAGACAACCAATCTTCTCTTGTGGAAGGGCTATTTTTAGGATCTAGCACCTCCTACAAACATGGTTGATTAGTCAAAAGCGAACGCTAAATAAAGACGTTGGACGCCAATTTGTAAGCGCGTCACTGGAAAATGGAGCGAGCGAGAAACCCCCGAATTGTCCTGGATGTTGGTGCTTGTAAATCCGTCAAGTACGAATGAGTGTCGGTGAGAAGACTTTTGAAAAAAGTATTTCTGGTTGGGTGCCCTTACGTGTCTTCCACCAATAAATTCCAAGTCTGCTTCATCCGTTAACCAGTGTGTATTATTACACAGAACACAATAAAAAAAGTCATATTGAATGATTACATAAAAGCAGAGAAACGTCGCATCAGTTGTTATTGAGGATTTGGAGAAGGCCTTTGACTAATTTATTTGAATACCTTGTTACAACTCATGAGTCTGTATGTTGCTCAGACGAGTACATACCTGACACGCATTGACACTTTTATACATGTTGGGGGGGACTCGCACGCAAAAGAGAAAATACATTAAAACAATATATATCCTCTCCTCTTGATTTTTTAAAATGTGACACTGAAAAGCGAGAATCAGACGACATTAGGTCATTCACCGTTTATCGGAAGACGTCATGATGAGTAAAACCACATATGGGATCTGTGATTTGGAAGCTTCGTGGGTGCAATTTCACATTCTAGTTCACGTTTTGCTAGTTCTTCTCCGGTCGCAATCGTTAGCCGCCAGGTGGCGAAAACTTCACCGAGCGGTTGCGTTCAGTCAGTCAGTGTGCATGCACATGTATGCATATTTTTAGATTTGGAAGGAACAGCTTGATTTATTCAGTTTTGGCTGCAACGAGCGATCTTCTTTCTCTCTGCTCGAAACTTTGTAACACACAACGGTAACTACGTGCGAACCAAGTGAGGCCCAATTGCTAGTCAAGTTGACAGCTATGCACCGAACATCGAGCGGTTAATTCACGTCACTCGCCAGAAAGTCACGCTTGAGGTGGGTCCACATCCGATAAGACTTGCGGGTCTTGGCCTTCGCGAGCAATACAGAGAATTCGAGAGAGAGTGAAGCCTCTTGGCCTCATCAAAATAAATTGCAGACTGAGACAACATTGTTGCTTGGCGCCAGTGATACACGTTTATGGCGCAAATTGGATAGCTAGCTATCCAGTTTGTTTCTCGCTCAAGGTTCTAAAAGAGTTAGAAATGTTGGAAGGTTCAGGAAATCACTGCGTTTCTCTTTCTAATTAATTTACTAGTCAAGGATGTTGCATTAATGCCATTGTGTTTTAGGATGGGTTAGACGAATTGCTTCGGGTGCACGTACGAGTCGACGCAGCCATGAAAGGCAACAAACGCAACCGCAGCAAAAAATATGATAAATTTCAAGCGGCCGAATTGTTCGTTCAAATGTCTTAAAATTGTCACATTAATTTTCCACAATCACTTTACTTTTTAAAAAATATGGAAAACAAGATAGATTATTTGGCAAACTTAGCTGGTCCGCTTACAAGTTTTAAAATATAATTAATTTCAGGCGCCTATATTTGCATTAATTTTACGTTGCCACATTACATTCAGCTCTGAGTTATTCCAACCTAGTATTGTTTAAACAAGGATAAACTCACTGGACGCCTTTAACAAGGATAAAAAGTCCTTAAGGAAATGACACGACTATCTAAAAGTCACCAGTTCCTCGTCTCAACTCTTTCTCTCTCTGGCAAAGACTTAATTTTCAGCATGACAGAACAAAAATAAAAATATACACTTGTTTGTGGTATACGTATACGAGCACGATAAACAATACACACAGAATGTCTCGTACATTGCCTCGCTCATTCTACGCTGATGGCGTCTTTCTGTTTTGCCAGTTGGGCGGAACGGACATGGCCGCGGCGACAACGCACTGAGCGCACCACACGTACCCAGCATCACGGGAGGCGGCCATGATGTGACGACTGCTGTATGGGGCGATGGATGTCAACGTTCGCTGCGCGTACGTGTCCATCGTCATCGTGAGCGCGATCCAGAAAAATGACAGTTGACGCAGCGACGCACCCTATGGAATCACCCAAGTTCAAAAGTGTAATGACGACAAGCGAAAAGGAGCCTTGGGTGATAACCTCGTTTGCTTTTCGGAGAAAATTGCGTGCGAGAGGCAATGACCTACTAATTATGAAAGTTCGCGCAACCCTCTCCAGGAATTTGCAATGCCTAAATCCTCAATCGAGCAATTTGATATACTAGAGAAAAGTGTGATTCAATGATTAGTCACTTGCTCAAAACTATCAAAATACTGGGACATCCTTTTGATCAACTATAATAATGCAAGGCTGTCATCTATTTTTTTATTGTCACTGTCATCTATTTTTTAATATTTCTGCCGCATTTAATTGATTTCAAATTCTCATGTAATGTATTTTCCCCCCAAAGTTTATCTAAATTTCAATAAGCAAACCATGGAAGGCATTCTAAAAATTATTTCTCAAATTGAATTTTTTTTTCGTGAATCCTGCTACTTAGAACTATCTATTGTTAGTGTTATTATCAGTTATTATATATTTATTATAGAGGATGCATATACCACTATTTTTTTAAATCTTGATTTGTTAATACTAAATTATTGTGTCCACGTCGTTGTTCAAATATGATTTTTGCAATTCATATATGATGGGCCTTTGAATATAGCTATGGCAATGATATGTTAATGGCAATCAATAAAATTTGCGTAGTTGTCAATTTTTTGTTTTATTGTGGTTTGGTCATAGTTTGTCAAATATTTAAATACCTTACTCTGAAAAAAATAGAAGGAGAAATAGATTCAAGACGCCTTAAAAATCAATATGACTACAGCAGCCATAAAATATAAATAAACAAATCAGAACCCCCTTAGAATTAATGAAAACGCTTAGTTCTTCAATGTAAGAGCTAAGAGGAGACTTGAAATTGAGCCCTCTTTCATTTACGGTATTGTAGCACATATTCTTGGGCACACTAAAAAAAATGCCAAACACCCAGCGTTCAGATAAAATGTAGGTGTCTCGAATGTGTTATCGGTCTTTCTTTTAAAAGACTGTGTATCTTTTTCTGGCCGATTTGTTTGGTCGACGCTTCCCGGAATACCGTCATCCCAACGCCACTGTTGGTATCTATTTTTAAACAACCATGTGCGATGTAAATAAATTGAAATCGACGCCCCGACAGCGCAATAGTTTGTTTAGTCCATCCAGCATTTTGAGGACAATGACCATGTCCGATATTGCATCGCCTATTATCCTAATTGCCGTGCATTAACGTGCTGGCGAATATGGCAGAAGTTGTCTCACTCGTTGAGCTGCATGCAATATCCGCAAACCGCAAGTGTTCTGACATAGAAACACACTATCGCATGCATATTCATCGCACTTCACATGACATAAGTCACATAACCAATAATAGCAGAGAACTCCCTAAAAAAAATTCACGAAACTTAACGGGACCCACGCTACCCCTTCCTCCCCCGGCCCCTCGTGTCCTCTTCCCCAACTTTTATCACACCAATTAGGCTTACCGGACACGTCAATATCAATTAAGGAATTCGGGGTTATTTGTTCAGCACTATATGGGAAACGCTGTCGTTGCGCGTTGAATTTGAAGTCAACATAAATGACTTTTAGGGATTGGTGACTTGGTCAATGATATATGGGTAGGGGATCGAGGCAATAGGATTGTTATCAGACTCAAATATTAACCCTTTCTGTTATGTCTCTATGACATTAAATAAGGAAGACCAAGGTCAATTGATGAAACGATTTTGCTGTTGCCTGCACCGTTTAGAAGGGTCCATATTTAAAATATGGAAAGTCATAAAAAAATTAATTAAAAATTACATTTAACTTGAAAACTTTCACGAAAGAAGCTACAGTATTGGACTCACGAATAAACATTACTTCTTTAAAGCTTGAAAACCGTCAGCCACCACGTTCTTGCATGACAAGATTTAGAACAGACGATGGTAATTTTTAGGAAGAATTTTTTTAAAAATTTACTTTCTCAATTCAAAATTAGCTAAATTTATCGAAATATCGAAATGTGCCTTCATGAACAGACTTAAATTTCTACAGATTCGATTCGTGCGCCACTACAAAGACGTCAGTTCATTCGATTAATTCATTCTGATAAACCATTTTTTGAAATTGTTTGAAATTTTTATAAATTCTACGATATCTGTTTTCTGACCATTCCGGGATGGACAATGGAACTGTGATCTCGACAGTTGAATGGAATCACACAATGCATATAGTGCTTGGTGAAGATCGTTCGTGGTCAGAGCTCCCGCGGTCCCACTGCATGCCGCATTCCAAGGGCCAACCGTCCGACCCATCCCCCCCCCCTCCCCACCTTTCCATCGCCCACGATCGTATACAACAGAGCCGTAGGCGGACCACGGTACAGGAGGAGAAGGTTGTACCGTCCGCTCCGGAGGACCGGATTCGAAGCGAGTCGAGTGTGGCGCGCGCGCGCGCGCGAGCGACTAAGGTGATTCCAAGGTGAGAAGAAAGCTAAGAGACTTGCCCGACAAACGAGCGCGCGCGCTTTCTGTTGCCGTCGCCATTTAATCTTGCCCCCGCCCGATGTGCATGGCTCGCGTGAACACGCCTGGTTGCGCTGCCAGCGCATGCAGATAGCAGCTGCCAGAGAAATCCCTAAAATCGGCGATCATTTTGAATAAGGAAAATATTCGAAATATTGCGTAATGCCACCAGGTGGAACGGGAAGTTTTCATCCACGTGACGAGTTGGCCACCTATCGTGAAAGCGCTTCGCAACGTTTCAGGTGCTCACTCCTTACCTTGGGGCGGTATGGTGCAGTGCTAGCGCGTTACATCTCCGCGCAGGTGATCAGGGGTTCAATTCCCGACCGAGACTTCAGAAATTCCTACGCGCAACTTCCTTCGGAGTGGAAGTGCAGCTGCAAAACCGTGAACACCTTAAAGATCCCTACCTAGGAATGGAGCTAAGGTTATGCAAAATTACCTGGCTATCAAGGAAGCGCTTACTTAACAAACAAGCTAAGAAAACAGTACCCGGTATTATTGACCGCTGCCAGTGTTTCATAACAGCATTCCTCGCTAGTTGGCGTTTTTCTCTTCTACGAAATGGTAATGGGCGCATACTTAGCTAACAATTCGGAACCTATCATTAATCTCAAACGATATGGAACATTTTTTTTTGATTTTTAACTTTTGCTTTTTATTTATTTCAAACTACGGTATTTTTTTCAAAACAAATCATCGAATTTGATGGTGGGCGAGGAGCTGCACGCCAACCGAGTCTGGCCACACTGGTACCGAGTGCGTGCGAATATCAAAGAGCAGCCTGTTAAAATTATGCGACGGTTCGACGCCTCGTTGCTATGTGCGCCTGTCCGCTGCACATACCGACGCCTAGCTATTCACAAAAGCGACAGCCCCATTCATTCCCAGTCGGACCAAAAAACGGCCATTTTGCAATCGATCCTCATCGGAGCCAGAGAGAAGTGTGGGTGGTTGGGAGGAAGGGGAAGTTCCAAAGAGAGTCGATCAACAACAGCACTGACAACTTGCAAATGAGCGATTACGAAAAACATACCGTGTCGTCGATCGACGTGCGATCGAATTCGGAACGCCCTGTTAGCGTGACTCTCGGCTGGGCCACACGGTCCACCCAGTGCAGGCAGGGCGAAACCAACGGCCCCTGGCGGGAAGCCAACGCGCCGAGCTAACAAATTGGTCGGACCTCGCAAGAGTTCAATGAGAATGTAATTTTTTATTCTCTCCCGGGGCGATCTAGAGAGGGCGCCCCTGTAGTGCCGGCGTACCAGTATACACTTGCCGTCATTAAAAATCTAACTACCAGTATTTTTTTATGACGCTATACAGAATATAATTGCCGCGCCAGGGTCATACGGACCGCGTGCCTCGCCCCAAGTACACGAACTGGGTGTTCTTTCGGGATATTTCTAGCTCGTAATTACGTACCGAACACGTATTGTTTGCCAATACGAATCGAATGGCAGAATCAAATCAATGTCAAATATGAAGCAAACGTGTGCTGCATGCTGTATTCGACCTTACTACGAAATATTTCCAATGTTACGTGTACTGAACCGTTTACATGTGCATCTAAGAAATTCGGGGGCAGCTGATGCAATAAGATGAAAAAAAGATTCTATCTACAGTACCATCAACACAAAAATGTACGAATTTTATCTAATTACTTCAATTTGTGTTGCTAGTCTTTCAGCTGTATATCAAAAGCTTTATTGAAGTGAGTTTTCCGATTGTAAGCAAACTACAGCACAAAGTTCAATAATGATTTTTTACAGGTGGAGGGGGCTACTGTAGCGTCTTCGCCTGAAAGCCTCGATCTGTCAATTCCATCCATTTACTATCAAGGTTTGTTAGGAAACGAATTGAAGTAATTGAAATTTAGTATGTAAAAATCCACAGAAAATTGACAAAGAGGGAACGCTGCCAAGTTCAGTCTTTTATTGGGTCGTCAGAAAATACACGAAATACAATCAAGGTATGTTTATGTATCACTCACTGTATGCGAGGTTTGATGCCAACAAACTTAGCATTTCCAATGTACATATTACGTGTCAGAGAGACAATCCAATTTGGCGACACCACTGAAGTGACTGACTGTGTAAGGAGATTCCCAGTTGGGCAATACGTAAATACCCCTGGGTTCCATCCACATTCGCCTAACGCGCAATGCAATTGCGCTAAAATGCGGCGCCACTGACCTAATGACGCTCCCCGCCGAAAGTGGTCGGACACGTAATTGTCGTGAACAGCTTTGTCAACTACTTCCGGACATCCACCACTCTCACGTGACAGCACCAGGTCGGCATAAAATGATATTTGGCAACCCCTCGTATTAATCTTAAGTATGAAGTAGATATGATTTTTAGGAAGTCCGCAAATAATACTGCTGGACGACAAAACAGAAATCCTGACAAGCCAACTAAATAATTCCTGGGGAATTAATTTCATAAGACAGACGGTTTATCAAATTCCGGAGGAGTTTGCCTCATCGTTCATTTCAGCGACAGAGGTCAAGTGATAACATCCTATCATTGTGATAAACCTATTTCACTTCAGTTAAACAACCTTGATCGGTACTTTAACAGTTCGGAATACGAAATCAGCCGGTATTTCAATCAGCTATTAATATGTTTACTATGATTTACCCTATGTCTGTTTTTGATTTTTTGTATGGTGTTCTCATTTTGTTTCTCGAAGTATTACTTATTTTAATAATAATAATTATTATTATTTAACTTCTCATAAATATAATTTGACAATACCAACACATATAATATTATACCGTACACAAAGGATATCTGAGCCGATTTGATCATTGATATCCTTTCCGCTGTACATTTGAATTGCTTTAAAATAATTAAGTTCAGAAGAGTCGAAAGATGATACATTAAAGATCAAGCCAAAAAAAAAGTCAGCGCTGACAACATGTCGTGATGTAAAGTGCACCACCTCTGCAAATATGTCTATAATCCGATAATCCGAATTACAAGAAGAAGAAAAGACATGCATATTTGTGTCGTATCATGTTCGGCAATTGTAATGCTAATTTGTACTCTTCCTATGCTTTTTCCGACATGTCGTGAAACCAACTCTTCTAGTCCGTGTACATGACACCTCCAACCCCCCTCCCTCCTCCCGAACATTGTGTTTCGGCAAAGTGCGCATGTTTTAGCGCGAAAGAGGTCGTTCGCGCTGACTTTTTCATCTTGGAAGATTAAAAACAGGTTTGCTTGAATTCTCTCTAGAGCGAATGCCATGTTGAGGACACATCTCTTCAGCTCACGAACAAGAAAGAGAACCCCGAGTGAGCCAACATAGGAGTTGGTATTAAAAGGGGGTTGGAAAGTCGCCTTTTGATAGAAGCCGGCCATCTTGATTATTTGAAGTTTCTTTGCATACAGCGCCTCATCCCCAATTTAAAAAAAAACTGGTCAAAAATACCCTAGTGACAGCAGAAATTATTTTGACCAGGTGTGGAATGAATAAAAATTTGACAACACGAAATTATAGAACTCTTAAAAATTGGGAACAGCAGAAATGGTTGCGACTCTGTTCTGATTTTGATGTCTTTCAAATTTAAATTTCAAATCTATTTTCGTCAGTCTGTTCCAATATATTCTTCAACAAAAATTTGTCAGGTTGGCTGATTTGCGTACTCATGGCGAAATATCCAAGATGGCCGCTCACTCCCGAAACGCAGCTGCCAGTTTGACATGTCATCTCATTTCGAATTCACCAAACCCCCATATAGGCTAAACGTTCGTGTTTGTACGTACGCACATTCCCATGCATAAAAAAGAGTAGAAAAAAAATCTGGACCCGGGCCAGCGCGCATTTTTGCGGCAATTTAGGAACGCAAAATAGTGGGCGGGCGCAGTCGTCTACAATTTCACAAACTCGAAATTTATGAGCCACCAAAACCGCAAGTAAACCAATATGACTGAAGGTAACTCAGCGGTATGTCTCATCCGCGATACATACTGGTATCAGTGGCGCGAGCAATTCTTTTAACATTAAAATGGCAGTGTGGCTTTTACTGGTCGAATTCTCACATAACGACTTGCGGTAAATCGATATTGTTAAACCCCTGGCACAAAAAAGCAATCAAATAGAACACATTGTAAGGATCGCGTTCTCGTTTTTATGACTGAGGAATACGATTGTCAAGGTTTTATTTGCAACGGGCTTGGGGCACGCCCAAATACATTTTCTAGCTTTAGAATTCAAATAAACATTTATTGCAAAGATTATTGCCAAAATATAAAACGTCACTTCAGACGCGAAATGATGTTTTTAAATAAACCAATGCAACCGAACAAGACTGTATTCTTTTGGCACCATAACAATATCAATAAAGTGCATTCTATCAAAACTGTCATTTCAAGCATTGTCATTTTCTCTCTTATCTCGCATGAATTCTCATTAAATAAAGAAAATAAGAAATGCCATGGTAATTGACATACTATTACTTAAAACCTGCATCGCTGATTTAAAAATTAGATGAATATGACAATGATCCATATCATTATAGCGCCACTTGTGAGTCTAATCATAAATATTTTTTTAAATCATTTTTAAATGATGTTAGCTAAATTTGAAATTTCGATTTTGTTCATTTTCTTCGTCAGCACAGAATTAATTATTTCCCGATTTCTTTGCTGAAAATTTTACCCAAATATGCAATTGCCTAGGTGGTCGCCCTAGCCCAAGGGGGTTTACTAGATGGAAGGAATTCCAGTTTATTTTCCGATCATCAAGTGAGTATGTTAACAAAGACAGATCCCCAGTATCAAACGAGATTTTACAATAATTCAAGCAAACGTCTGCAGAATTCTTGTTAAAACAAACTCCCACTGACGTCACACTTGAGCTACACAAACACAAGGTTGGTGCAGGAAGGCTGAACTTGTCAATCTTCCAAAATGAGCTGCTCAGTCGAGCAAAAAATGGAAATGCGAAACAGCCAGACAGAAAGACGCTTGAATCAATCAGCATTACATGAACACACTTCAAAATTGGGAATAAAAACATAAATGATGACAAACATTTCTATAGAAAATATGTATAAAAATTCATAATATATTGGGAGCAGCAATATAAGTCCGAAAATACATATCGGCACTTCTTTCCAGTATGTTTACGTACAATGAATCCAAAAACAGTAGATTGATAATCGAAGTGAACCGTCTGCGAATAATACTTTTTCTTACTTACACAATTTTAGAAGATCAGTCAACTCTTATTTGGAGAATAGAAGCCAACAATTCCATAAAATAAATTTGAAAAAACATTAAATATTTTCAGCTCACAAAGCTCACCGAATCAGTCACCTTCACATTCCTCATGGGACAAACCCACTTTTAGCGACCTCTTTACCAAAAAATAAATAAATAAAAGTATGTTTGTTGTTGAAATCAAAATTGTAGAAACATCGATTATAGATTTTCGGATAAATTTCATGCAAAAAAACCCGGAAAAAACAAGTCATCGTGCATCCGAATAAGATGAAATGCCATTATGTTATGAAAATGAGACATTGCTGAAAATTGGTTATGCTCGAAACGGGGAATAAAACACATGATTGAGTCAAAACTTTAACAAGAGACGATTATCTTTAACGATATTAAATTTAATTAAAATGCACGTATACGAGGCAATTATCTGTAGTGTATCTGTATCTGTAGGGCAAATATCTCACGGTGAACAGCATACTTGTCGTGTCCAACACTTCATTTGAATTTCCCCTTATAACAAGAGCAACAAAATGACATGCTATCGAAACGTGCCTCTCACGATTTACAGGTAGATATCTACACTGTCTGGGATTGTGGATTCACACGAATGAAAATACCAGGCCTCAAGAGGATTCACGGAATTGGAATATTTCCGTCCCGGCCGGCGACTTCGCGTCGACCAAACCGCATCACCGCCGACGCGGACACAGCACTTCCTCCCTCCCACCTCTTTTTCACCCACCACCCACTTCCACTCATCAACCTCCCCCTCGCCACCACCACCACCACCACCACCGGCAGGCCACGTCACTCAACTGTGACGTCTCCCGGCCGCTCTCGCGCGCGGCCAGACTCTACTATATAATGCCCGAATTATAAATAGGGTGGGTGCATGTAATGCAAAAGAAAATACATGGACGGGCAGACAGACTAACCTATTTGTCTGCGTGGCGTGCGACACCTCTCGTCTCCACTCGAAAATGGTCTCGCCGGCCCAAAAGGACCTTGACGGGACGGTTGTCGAGACGGATGCTAACTTGCCGTGTACACCTACCGGACCAGACGATCAATGCATTTGGCGGATACACATAGAAAGTTGCGTTGAGCGCGATTATGATATTGGCGTCAGGAGAGTTGGTGTTAAATATAACCTCATGAGATCCCTGAATAGACGAAAGCCTCCTGACAAAAGTGTTCATAAAGACGTGAACCAAGTACAGAAGAATTCAACACCATTTTTCCATAAAAATTATAAAAACAATATAATACTAACAATACTTAAATAAAGTAAAATAGCGCTAGATGAATGTTTGCGCCAGGCTTCTAAAATTGACACACAAGTGTATGCAGAGAACCCTAGGATAACATAAATACTTAATGAGAGATGCGATTGACTTATTTATGATGTGCCAAAACTATCCTTTCTATAATGTGTATTTCTAACTCAAATGGTCAACCATGGAGCCACATCTTTGAGAGTACACAATAATCTGTATACAGTAGTCATTTATTTTTATCATTATTAATTATATAAACAGCAAGGTACACTAAATTTTCTTGCTTGGTTCACTGACAAAAATGATTTATATTTCAAAGTTATCCACTTTTCTGACATTATATGTAACGACATTGAAATCTATTGTTCAAAGGCGAATTTTGAGTTTCAGATTTTAAGCATACCATTGAAACATATTCAAGGTAATCATTTGCAAATTTGGAATTGCAAGTTAACATATTTAACATTGTCGAATGTACGAGATAGGCGACGCTTGATAACGTTAAACTACGTGAGATCATGGACCTCATAAAACCAGTCAAAGCAGACTAAACAAAATTGAACGGCCCGATAATAATATTGTAGTCGACCTCTTTCAAAATTGGTTCGAACTTTAAACACTGCTCTGTCGAAATGATAACACTGTCTCGCAGACTATTATTCAGATCTTCTGAAAATAGGTATTGGTCTACACTCGTGCACCCATTGTAGTTCTGCACTCATACATAGTTTAAGTAAATATTAACATTTTTTAATTGTGCTACTGCCCTAACTATCATGATAAATATTAGTGTAGTGTACATCTGTATAAAAAATAATCACGTCAGAAAAGGCAGGTACTCTGTCGCAGTACGTAGGCTAATTCAAAAGGAAAAAGTATTAATTCAAAATAAAATAATGTATTATTACCAAATAAAAATAAATTTACCAACGACTTAATCATATTGTTGACAAAATACACGGAAAGAGAGTGGAAATTTAAAAAAAAACGATCGAAAAAAAATGTGGTCATAAGCAACTAGACCAAGCCATGAATCCCGTTGACCTGAATCTCACTTCTGCAGCAAATGATCGCTTTAAATGGAGGGGGAAGGTTTAATTGCATTGCGTAACAAGGCCATACACAGATTAAAATGGGGGATGGGCATGTTGTAGGCTAATGGCAGGCGCCATCAGTGTTATACACATAGGGGCGTCGTTAATTCATACCAGTTACACATGTAAATAGGCCAGAACAAATGCTGGGGGAGAGGAAATGGTTGCAAGTTTTTTCCTACTTAGTGAATACTATTTTTTATATTTGTTTTTTACTTGTTTGTAATAAAAAATTGGGTCTCTGCCTAAGGAGCACTAAAAGCACCATCGATCAAATCAAATCTGAGGTCAAATCAAGGTGATCAAATCATGAAGGGAATTTTTGACGGGCAGTTCAATTTGCTCCAATATTATTTTTGGTAATTTGCTCTTAAAAATAAAATTCTCCAGTTAAAGTTCTGTGTGGTATTTTGAATCTTCCGCCCTTCCTAGATTAAAAAATATATGTACACTGTATATATATTTAAAAAATGCAGCTGGCCTACATACATACCTGAATAAACACCTGCCTGTACATTGTGCTTATGTAAGCCGCGCCTCATTCCAGAGTTAGAAATAACACTTGCTTGTAGGATAACGTGATTCGCAAGCACATACATGGTGTACACAAAAATATCATAATATAATCGCAAATCTCAACAATTGGCACACATGCTGGCCTTTTCGTTCTTCGTGAATATACATATGCATACACTCTTTAAGTGAAATTCAGTGACGCGATCATTCTAATTTCGAATTCATCTGTTCCAAAATGGTGTTCACTAAATAAGAACGGGGCGTAATATCTTTTGTAGACTTACGCAAATATCTGGTGCGAAAATACTTTCGAAAGAGAATTAGGGCTGGTCACTGGGAGGTTTAAAGACACTTCTGCGGAAAATTAATTTAACTACAATTATGAGTAGGTCAGCCGATCGTAGTGCTAGAGTTCTTAGGGTTCTATTCGAATCAAGAAAGACCAAAAACAGGGCTCAAATGTTTAGACAATCGATTGTCATCGATAATCGACTCCTCAACAGATTAATTGCATCAGCGTGTGTGCAAAATTTCATCAGAATCGAATTCAGAATGCTATTTTGTGATGACATATATTGGAATAGCTCTTTTAGCCACCCTGTATTAACACTGGCTCAAAATATAAGTCACGGTACAGCAGTTCATTCCTGTTATGCACAGTACAGGTACAAAAAAATGAAGGCATAATTTATCTGTTGTATAGTTATGTGTCCCATTAGATTTGCCTGTATCGCTGCAACTGTGCGTAATGGTGATTTTTTAGGGCAGTGTTGATGATGCCACGCGTCATATTTATTGTTCAATTATTTCAGAATTTATGCAGTCACACGCGAGTAGTCAGAGCCCCATTTTTTGTGCTGCATATTTAAGTAATTGTAATCGCCGTATATAATTTGTATCCCCATAACCGTCTGTCGTTACTCCAGTGAAGGCTGATTTATGCAGATTTTTCAAACGGGATCGCGAAAGCGCTCGCGGTCAGAGGTGGAGAAAAAAAGAAACGAAAACTGCCGACATGAATTTTTTTTTCTTTACAGAAAAACATAGATAACACATTCAAATGAGTGTACGGTCGTATAACGCCACGTTTTCATAGGATAAGTTCTACGAGTTATTGGGGGGTGATGTTTCCTTTGCCGTTTTCGCGGGACACTCGACACTCGTTTGCCGAGCGGAGACAATGAAAAGATCGACGCGCCCCGCATTAAAAGATCTCATTTCATCTCTCATGAAAATTGGTATCGTGCAAGTCGGCGAAATATTTTCGTTGTTGGAGAAGAAAAAAAATCGGCGTTGTGTCTATATGAACATTTGCAGATGACAAAGATAAATAGGCAGGCGAACACTTACTTGTTTAGTGAATAAATAAAGGTCCTCTCTTCCTTGTGCGATCTTCCGTGGATGTACTGGTCGGATAGCAAATATAAATCCTTGGCAATGATCATGACGGCAGAACGTGGTGGTAATGGCGTGGGGTGGTGGGGGTGCGTCGTGAAACACGTCAAACGTGTCTAAAGGAGTTCAGCCACCAACACGGGAACGCGAATCCGGGAGTGAATAATCAGCTCGATTAGACGGAACGCAGCAACATCAGTTCTTGAGCCAGTTTTGTTTTATAAATCAAGGCAAAAACCGCCCTATTGTTCGTCACAAGTCGGTCCACAGAAAAACTGGCGATTTCACCAGAAGTCGAAAAAAAAATGGATGAGCCCCCCAAGAAATTCAACAATTGGTTAGCGCGAGTATGAAGTGGAGGAAACTTGTATCATCTCATGGCCATTTCGAAACTTGAAGCGATTAATGATGGACGCCGTACTTGCTGGGAGGGTTTCAACAAAATAGCTGCTGGAGGAGGGATCTCGTTGAAGGGTTAAAAGAGGTAAGGGGAGAAGAGGAACACGCCCCAACTTAGCGGATGCCGACCCACCACACACGGCCACGTCAACACGATTTGTACAGAGAGAGAGAACTCTTGGGAGAGAGAGGGTTATGATGGTAGGCGGTGAGTTCAGCTCTTCACATACGGGCAGAACCGAAAAACCACATGGAATAGAAGTTCGGCAGTTATGGAGAACAACGTGCTGTGTGGCACAGTCTCTTTTTCGACGTCACCGCGTTGGTATATAGACGATCTAAAAATACTTTTTTTGAATTGAGCCTCCTCCAGAGAGAGAGAGAGTGACTGAAAACAAAGTTTCAGCCAAAGAAGCTAAATGGGTCGAATCTGAATGTCGGTGGTGGGGGGGTGGGGGTGAAAAACAGGCACACACACACCGCGGGTCACGGGAACAAAGTTTCGTTGGCATTCAAAAAAACCGGGAATCGCCGATAACGAACTGCTTCGATATATATCTAGAATGAGAATGTTCGGACGAGTGGAATGGAGAGGGACGATCCGACGCGTGTTCTCTTGTCCCACGACGACGCGTGCAACATTCCCCGAACCGAGCAATAAATAATAACAATACTTGCCGGCCGTTCAGCAATGGACCGTATCGTCAACGAAAACCTGGGAGAGTGAGAGTGAGGTGAGGTGAGGTGAGTGAGTGCTCGACGAGAGTCAATTGAGTTGTTTACCAAAAATGCATGTACGTATAGCGAAGGGGAGGTGGGTGAGAGAGTGAGCCCGATCAACGTCCACACACTACACGGTCGTACACATACGCACACACATTCACAATACACGCGCGCGGCTATACTGTGACGGTTCGTTTTCGCTCTCTCTCTCCTCTCAAAGTGCACACTAGTTTTTTAAGCGTCTCCCCGCCGCTCACTATAGTTTTTATTGTGCGCGAGTGCGTGCAACTCAGCCGGCCTCCTCCTATATACGTTATCTATTAAGGTAGCGCGAGAAGGGGGTGGAGGGGAAAAAACACAAAAGGTAATACAGGTACGCGCGGCTGCCGTTGCTGTGGCCGAGTGCCACACATCCGCAAACCCAACGGCTGAAGCGCGAGTGCTGTGCATTGTGGGAAGGGCGCGCGCGCGCGCGTGCGTGTGTGTGCACCACGCTCGCTGGCTAGTACATAGCGGACACCCTGCGAGACATGGCTGGCAGCAGCTGCCTAGCGGAATAAACACTTTCGCTCTCGATCGCTTTTCTTCTTCGCCGGCCACCCTCTACGGGAGGTGGTCATGGAGCGCTATCCAGCCGCTGCTCGTTCTGAAATTCTCAAGCTTGAACGGTTGGTTGCTAGGCTCGGCCTAGCGCTCGGGAGCGGCTAGCCGGAGAGATAAGTGAAAGTGAGCGCGCGCGTACACGCTCGCGCCAGAGAGAGAGAGAGAGAGCGCGCGCGAAGCGGGTTTCTGGCGAGAGCGACACCAACGACAGCAGCGGCGGAATGGGTAAACTGAAATAAGCGCTAAGCCAAATAATAGGCGCCGTATGCACAAAAGTCAACGACCCTCTCTGTAACCTGCTGAGTTGGGAATGATTCAAAATGACGTGCGTCACGTGATCCAGCAACTCATCGGGCGTTGCTGATTGCGCTGCAACCGAAGCCAGATTTCTGATACAGGGTGTGCAATTGAATGAGTGAATATCGGAAGCGGGATGTTAACGGTTTAGCGCAAGTGAATCGTGAATCCAAAATGCACACCCTGAATTTGTGAAATTGGGTAATTAAGTCAGACGTTGGCAAACATAAAATCACATTCAACAGGGCACCTCACATTCCCCCATACATGTATTGCTGACATTGTGCACATAAAAACAAATATCGCGATTACCGAGGTTCGAGGAAAGTCAAACACATCGGAATAACCACAAAATAGTCACCAATAAAATAACACTACAGCTAAATATCGTTTACATTTTCATTTCAGATTTTGTATGTCTTCCTAATTTAATATCTAGTAAAAGATTGAATATCTCAATTTTATGTACAGATGGACCACACAGGTGGCCAAATTCATCTAAAAACGAATTAGATTTTTAAATAATAAGTTTCATATCAGATTCCACATCATATCTAGATCAGCACACACGCACATGAGCTTTTCGTCAACATTGGGAAAATCCCATAAATAGGCGCGACCATAGCCGTACTATTAAGCCCGGAATCGGCTATGGCGGATGTTGCGCTCAATCGCTAGTTGCGCATGTATTTTCAAAATGCCGATCCCCATCGGCGTTAACACAGACACAAAAGTATCGCCGATTGCCACCAGAGTGCGCTCAACTATTCAATGTGACCGAATCCGAATGTGCCAATGTTTCAGTGGTGCCAAGATGTGATATTCTGCGGTAAAATAATTCTCGCAATAAATTAGAAAATACAAGAAATGAATTAACATTTTTAAATGAAAAAATAGTTCAAATGTTCACTAGTTCAATTGTGAATCAAATATTTCGGTCGTCAAAATGTTTTGTCCTTTTGATCGCCAAGAAAAACTAAAAAGTTCACAAAACTATCGTGAATTCTTTAATCAATGTCGTGACCAAGATATTTAAGTGACCGTTCGTTCAAGTTTCCTTGAAAAAATAATTGACCATGCATGGCTTGAACCCAACACTAATTACACCCCAGCCCGTTACTTTGATCATTCAGCCACCTGCTCGCCGATTCAGAAATTGAAATTTGTGCCTGATAAACAAAAAATATGTGATTATTTGACCTAACCACGTGACAAACCACCATGCCGCCAGTATACGTCCACCAGAGGTCGCTACCTTCAATTGGAAGTTTTGGTTACAAATGTTTAACACGTAATGACTGACCCGTATGAGCTGTGGGCGCGACTAACCTATTTTGGATTATTCTTCAGACATGTTATGTCGACACTTCATTTAAACGTTCGCCCTTGACCCTCAATTGAGCGAATATTGGTAGTTTAAACGAATTTGTCATCTGTTAAAATAAGAGTGTCGAAACTTCTCGAGAGAAGCACTCACACCGACAGACACTGGCGGTGATCAAATCTCGTGTTTTTTGGTACGAAAATGATAAAAAATAAATACTCAGACGAAATAAATTAGTGTAGATTGACTGTTATCTACAGCCAGTGCCAAATCACCGATTTTCCACTTCACGCGCCCATGTCCAAAACACATAACCTGTTGAAAGGGCAAAGTGCGAAAATTTGACATTGCCATTGAAAACCAAACGACTTTTTCATATCGAATGCCTGTGATCAAATGTCCTATTTGAAGGGTCAACGCACCGCATTTCAAAAATATCAAGGCACTAGTTGACCTTGTCCGAAATACGATCGCGCCATATATCTGAAAAATAAAGAACTGAAAATTAAGGACTTGGAATTACAGGCAATTCCCACAACCAAATGTTCCACAAACAAATTTCTCGAATAAATCATTTTGTTACAATTCATTTTATTTCTAAAAATTTCAAGTTCGAAATTTTAATAAACGGTTCAATTAAATGCATGTAACTTCAACATTGAGACGCCAACATAACCCATGACCTGTTGACCCATGATTTGTTTCAACACGATTTTTACGGTAGCTTAGCATTAGAACTTTATTTTATCTTAAATTTATAAAATTGTAGTATACAAGTTATATCGGTTTTCCGATCAGCACAACCAAGTGTAAAAATCGCCATCCCCCCAGTCTACCTGTTTTTTATTTCTACTTTTTTGTTTGTTTGTTGGTAGGGAGTAGTGCAACAGGGCAGTGCTCTTCAAGACATTCCACCGCGGCACCCTGTACACACACAAAGCAGCATATTCGCAAACAAATTCTTATGCAATGTCACGTAGCACACTAGAGGAAACAGCCCCCTCACTCACCCCCCTTTTTTTTTTGTTTCGAAGGTACAATGTGGAGAACCCCGTCTGGTGGCGCGCTCATTTCGATTCCCCCTGCGCTGCCACGGTCGACCGCGGCTGGAGGCTGGAGAGCGGTTGCGGGTCAGTCTGACGCCACTACTAACCTGCAACTAACCCTTTATTTTTTGCGGCCCTGTTTTTATTATGACGCTGTAACTGCACCGGGTGGTAGGGGAGGGAGGGGAGAGGTGGACGTGGAGAGGTGGAGAGAGTGAGAGAGAGAGAGAGAGAGAGCCTGCCACGATTTTGCTGATGGCGGCGAACCGGCGACGGCGGGGGGCGTTGGTCGAAAACCCACCACCGTGGCGAATGCATTTGCCCGTGATGAAAGCATAGGCTTATCACGCCGGAACTTGTGGCGCAATCTGTCGGCTGTTACCCATGAACCACGTCGTGCGTCGAATCTGGGAAGGGAAAGTGCATCGATTTCGTACGACTCTTTAAAAAAAGTTCCAATCGATGGATTCCTTCACATACAATGGTCGAATTTGTCAACAAGAAAAATCAAATTTCTTAAAAGTTACAGTTGAAAAACGTTCAAATCGATCGCAACAAAGCCTTAATATGTTGTAATGATATATTAGAATCCCACACAACAGATAGAAGAAAATCCCTTCTTGTATTTGATACACCCGACTCTCATTTTCTTCATACAGATGGTGTTTCTGACATTAAAAATGCCAGCGCCCTCCAGTGAATAGCAATGGGTTCAGATAGAATATAGAAAGTGGACAGCGTGAAAACTTGAATTTTCTCTTGAGAGCCTCCCCACCTCCCAGGACAAGCTCCTTGATCTGTACTTTCATGAAAGCTTCCATGAAAACAGCACCAAAAAGTACTTTACTGTAACACCGTCATTATTGGAAAATTAATTTTTAGTTTCCCTTGTTTTAAAATGGTTTGTAATTGTTATGGTGCGAACCAAAAAATTGGTTTTTGGCTTTTCGAAGGATTTGAAAAATGAAAATCATTCTACCGCGGTTCTGCAGCGTGTCCGCTCATAATCCTGCCCCTTATTTTAACAATTGTGCATGCTCCCTTCAATCCTAATTGACAATCATATATAGCTGTGCTCTCGCGATTCGCAACGTTAATTGATCGCTTCCAATGGTATGATTTATGAATCAATCGGAGATGGGAATGATCGTCCAGTTGTTATCCGCCATATTAGTTGTCACCGGGGAACCGTCTAACAAAATGGCGTCTTTGTCAGCTACTTGATCATTAGCATCTCTCGCCAACCGTTCCCTCCCCCATATTCCAATCTCTTCTCGCACACGGTCAGTCATTCACTCCGCGCCGGGGCCTGACCAGTGCAAGCGCAAGGCTCTCAATCTGCAACAATTTTTTTGCCACCCGTCGTCCACATCTCCCTCCCCCAGCCAGGCAGTCTCCAAATGTAAGGTGGACTCTTCTTCCTCTTTTTTATGACAGCGTTTTAAATAAAAACAAGTATAGTTGTTGTCGTCTCGGGACAGTGCAGCACCTAATGGCTTTGTCAGTCCCACAATACCCCTTTCACCAGACACCACCATCACCGCCGCCCCATCCGCTGCTATACAGTTCCTATTCCCTCATCTCTCATTTGGCCAGCTCACAGCACAACTAACGGCAGAAATGTGACCAGAAGTTCGCCAGTATGCTTTTGCAACATCCAGGCCTTCATAATTGTTTTTTATAATTGGTAACTTGACTAACACCCATATATTTGAAACTATAGAGAAATTACCCGGCTTCGCTCGAAAGTCCCCGTCATGTCAGCGAAATGTCAAATATTTGAAAACCCCGTGTTCCCTCACAAAAAAATTCTTACTGACTGCCGCACGGCGCAATGCGAAAGACGACTTTGCGTTTTGTCATGTGCGTCATGACCAAACATTAATTTGTATAAATGTGCTCATATAAAAAATATTGTTTTTCTTCCACTTCCCAAAACTTGACCCAGGGCGGATGATTTAGTGAGAAGCTGGGCACAAATGCGGACACCACAGCAGTACGCCAAGAATTTTTGTTAAGTTGGAGTTTGAAATAAAAGAAATTAGGTTTAAAAAAAAACAAGCGATAATTCTTCAAGAGGAATTATTACGTCGTAGACGTGAAGCGCGATATATATTTTTTATTTGGGGAATTTCATTTTTTATGAAGCGTGTATGTGATTATACCAAGTCCACTGTATCTAATCGCCGCTCTCGTGCAGTTAGCTAATAAATCAGTTAGCTTTTTCGTTTAGAGGCACGTCACATGCCATACTACGGGTAGCGAAATATTTTACGAAGAATCAGAAAAAACCACGCTTTCATTTTTTTTCGCTCCGTCATATGAAGTAATAATTTATGAGATAAATAACCGGATGCCATTTGCTGCTTTCAAAAAACTAACTTCGCCGCGAAACAAACGGTA
The DNA here is from genome assembly GCA_034698785.1 of Mycogona germanica. Lineage (NCBI taxonomy): Eukaryota > Metazoa > Arthropoda > Diplopoda > Chordeumatida > Chordeumatidae > Mycogona > Mycogona germanica. The sequence goes on along the minus strand of JAQGBY010000219.1, from coordinate 682 downwards.
GGCGGAGTCCTTCATTGTTGCAAAGAGTAATCATGAAATTAAAGCGCACGACATAGTAACCTTCGTTGAAGGCAAAACGCAGCGGGAATCCAAAATCAGAATTCATATACATGTGCGTCGCTCATTTTATATACAGGTATTCAGATCGGCGAATATCACCATTCACCAGACTATAGAAATTGGAAATCGTGTATCGTCCGCGCTGCGTCAACCACCGTATTTTCAAACACCACGTACCAACCATCAGGTATCAACATTTGTGCATGAAATTGACAGTGACAAAGACTATATTCCACTATAAAGACTATATCCATAGAATCCGAATGCGCAATTAATTAGTTCTCTGTTAGAATTTCATTTCGGGTGGAAACTAAATGTTTCCACATTTTTAATTAATAACTGATTGGTTGGAGAACCTTGTTGTGGTGTCCCCGTTGGTGTGGTCATTTTATAACAGAAGAAAAAAGTAATTTGTGGTTAGTTTGTTGGAGGTTGAGATGGTGTATCCCATGGTGGAGTCTCAAAGGGGTAAAAACAATGTTAGGAGATCGACCGGTAGACAAAATAATTGGATTAGATTGAAGAGCCCTGCAGTGCCACCCGACTCTTCAGCATGCTATCGTCGCACTTGCACTAGAAATTCTCGGTGTTCCTTTCGCTCTCAGGAACACACAGGTAAAAC